>SJYH01007702.1:7754-18891 GCA_006408735.1 Sylvicapra grimmia | reverse complement strand
TAACCCAGAGATCAAACCCAGGTCTCCCACACTGCAGGCAAATTCTTCAGCTGAGCCACAAGGGAAGTCCATGGCATGAGAAAACTTCTCCTAGGGTGACTTTTTTTCCTTAAGGCCAGAAAAAAATATTTTCTTCTTTTTTTTTCTCAAAGAATTGGATGGCCACCTCAATGATATCAAATGACTGACCTACCCATTCACCTATGTTGTAAGGTTTTACTTTCTCTCATTCAGCTTAGGAGAGAAGGCCTTCTCGAAAATTCCTATCATGTTCCATATATCAGCTATGGTTAGTTTAGCTGGACCAGTGGCCTCCCATTTTGATAATCAACTTACAAACCCTTTTAAGGATCATCCTGGTTTAAGAAATTTGTGCCTTATATTTAGACACTCTATAACCCTTTTAAACTTAATAACCACCAACTAGATAATCTTTGGCCAAGACCAGAACCTTGATATTCCACACTCCAGGATCTACTAAGGCTTCTATTTCAGCTCCAGATTCATTCTGCTCCTTTCCACTTTCTGTAAAAATCATTTGATGATGAAGGTGGTTCTCTTGCCCCTCAAGAAATAGAGTGGCCCCTAGCTTAGTTAATAAGTCTCTTCCCATTAAATGGATGGGACAGTCAGGCACAAACAGAAGGTAATGTAAAAGCAACAGGCCATCAATGTTGCACAAAATGGGTTCCAGGAAAGTGTGCCACTGCTTCTTTCCTGACACCTCCATTAGAAAAGCCAGCCTTCCCTTTGGTGGTCACTGAGCAGACAAAGCCACTGCAATCTTTTGGGCTTTTGTATATTTCTCTGGGTGCAGTCAGCCTTTTTGGCCATATCCTTATTATTGAAAACCAAAATAAGCCAATCATTTACCAGAATCTGAGGACTAGTAGTTGCTTTCTGAATTTTGTGCCTGATGTCTGGGACAGACTCGGTTATGAAATGAATAGCTAAAAGACCTTATTCCTTGAGGGAAGAGGGATCCATGTTCATATACTTCCTAAAAGCCTACGCTAGTCTCCCTTGGAAGACTGCAGTGTTTTTGTCCTGTCCCTGTTATGCCTCCTTCACTTTTCAGAATTGACAAGTTTTACTGTTTTTGTAATCTCTATTAAACAGGTAATCATATGGTCCTGTCTATTCCTATCAATAAAATTTTCCTGGTAATTCCATTGTGTGTCCACCTTGAAGCAATGTTGTTCCCCACACAGTGCACTGCATGGCCTCACAAGGGCCTATTGAAATGTCCTTTCTGCCTTTCTTAGAGTCATCCCTCCAAGCTACACATGTATTAATTATGAGGGGGTTTCATTGCCTAAATGCAAGGTCATGAAAATTTGAACATATGGTACCTCATTCCATTTAAATTTCCTGACTCATAATGTGGACAAATCTGATTATATAACTTAATAAGCTTTTCACTTTTTAACGTGTTTTGTTAATTTTTTCCCAATCCTGGAATATACGCCCCAGGGGGTATTGGTTAGAATTGATGTGGCCTGATTCATTTCGGACACAAGCCTCAGGTGATAGCTGTAATTTCCATGCTATCCAAAACTCCACTTTTAAGTCAAAACTCACCGTGCAATTTGGTCAAGATTGGCACTTAGGATTTACTACTTCTGAGGTAGTCTCCTAACCAGTCGATAGTGCCCCAGTGATGCAAATGAATGGTACAGAAAGTGACCCCATCAGTGTTGACAATGAGTGAGAATTGGTCTAACTATAAGTTGGAAATAAAAGGTCAGGATTTATCAATAACAAGTATATCTTGGCAGTCACACAGTTCTCCTGCAGTTTAGAAAAGAAAGAAAGAAATGGAACAGGAGTGGATATAGCATGCAGGAGAAAGACTTCAGAGTCCAGGAGAAGAGTACCGATTGTCAAGTCTTGCTGTGACAGTTTTGCTATTGGATGTGCATAAGCATAGCCATTCCAGATCATCTTTCTATAGCAAACCATTCGTTGCCATCATTCTTCTGGTATGGACCTAGGTTTGCAATCAGAGCCCCAAAACATTTGGGGCCAAGACTGACAAACGTGGGCAGACATCAATGGAGAATTCCCCTTTGTAAACCTTGCTCATGGCATCCCATGTGCCATTCTAGGACAAACACTTAACTTTCAGCACTTTTTTTTTTTTAACCTTATATTGTCCCTTTGTGTCTCACCAGCTGAAATAATTCACCTCAGATTGAACTTGAGCCCATGTACAGGGACTCAAAGCCAGCCAGAACCCACTACCTTTAAATTGAGATCAGACACCTAGTCTCAGGATTTAATGAAGCTCAGGTTCTTTACGTCTCATTGCAGAAATTATTCAGTTCAGTTCAGTCCCTCAGTTATGTCTAACTCTTTGCAACCCCATGGACTACAGAAAGAATTAAGAAAAAGACAAATGTAGGCAAGAAGTGAACTTATTTAGAGAGAAACACATTCCACAGAGTGTGAGCTATCTCAGAAGGTAAGGTATATGTATATGTGTATATACATATACACACATATATATGTATAATATATAATATATGTATGTGTATAATATACATATGCTTTAGATCAGATTATTTCAAAATATTGAGCATTATTCCCTCTGCCATACAACAGGTCCTTGTTTTTATCTATTTTATATATAATAGTGTGTTCACTCTAAATACCTGATTTATCCCTCGCCCCTTTCCTCTTTGCTCCCCACCACTGTTTTATGTTTGTGAGTCTATTTCTGTTTTGTAAATAAATTCGTTTGTATTATTATTTTTAGATTTCAAGTATGAGTGTTGTCATATGATATTTGTTTTTCTTGTGTCTAATTTACATCCCATAGTATGATAATCTCTAGGTACATTCTTGTTGCTGTAAATAGCATTATTTAATTTTTTTCTTAATTAAGACTGGATAATATTCCAGAGACACACATATATATGCATACCACACCTTCTTAATCCATTCATCAGTCAGTGGACACAATTAGGTTTCTCCATGCCTTGGCTTTTGTAAATAGCACTACTGTGAATATTGGGATGTTTGTATCTTTTTGATTAAGAGTTTTCTGTGGATATATGCCAAGAGTAGTATTGCTGAATCATATGGTAATCATATTATTAGTTTTGAAGGTCCCTCCAAACTATTGTCCATACTGGCTATAACAATTTACACTGTCACCAACAGTGTAGGGAGAAAAAGGAGGGTTCCTTTTTTGCTCACATCCTCTCCAGCGTTTATTATTTGTAGACTTTTTGATGATGGCCATTCTGACAAGTGTGATACCTCATTGTAGTACTGACTTACATTTCTCTAATAATTAGCAATATTAAACCTCTTTTGATGTGCCTGTTGACCATGTCTTTGTATTCTTTGGACAAATGTCTATTTAGGATTTCTGCCCAGTTTTTATTGGGTTATATATTCTTTTGTATTAAGCTGTATGAGCTGTTTGTATATTTTGGAAATTAGTCCCTTGTTGGGCACATCATTTGCAAATATTTTCTCCCATGCTGTTGGTTGTTTTCCCTTCTGTTTATGGTTTCCTTTGCTGTGCAAAAGCTTTTACATTTGTTTAGATCCCATTTGTTTATTTTTTAGTTCTGTTACTGTAGAAGATGGCTCCAAAAAAGTATTGCTGTGATTTGGATCAAACAGTGCTCTGCTTATGTTTTCCTCTAGGAGTTTTATAGTATATGGTTTTAAACTTAGATTTTTAATCCATTTTAAGGTTACTTTTATATATGGTATTAAAGAAAGTTCCAATTTCACTCTTGTACATGTAACTGTCAAGTTTTCCCAGCACCACTTATTGAAGACATAGTCTTTTCTCCAGTGTGTATTCTCCTTTGTTGTAAATTAATTGACCATAGGAGTGTGGGTTTATTTCTGGGTTTTCTATGTGCATGTGTGCTAAGTTGCTTCAGTCGTGTCCAACTATTTGCAAGATTATGGATCTCTGTCCATGGGATTCCCTAGGCATGAATACTGGAATGGGGTGCCAGAGAATCTTTCTGACACAGGAATCAAACCCACAACTCTTATATCTCCTGTATTGGCAGGTGGGTTCTTTACCACTAGTGCTACCTGGGAAGCTCAGGCTTTCTATATTATTCCATTGGTCTATGTGTCTGTTTTATTGTCAGACTATACTTTCTTGATTACCATAGGATTGTAATATAGTCTGAAGTCAGGAAACATGATTTCTCCAGCTCCATTCTTCTTTCTAGGGAAAAAAAAAAGGCTATTTGCGTCCTTTGTGTTTTCACTGGCTTCTTCAGTGGCTCATCAGTAAAGAATCCGCTTGCAATTCAGGAGCCCCAGGAGACGTGGGTTCAATCCCTGGATCAGGAAGAGCTCCTGGAGGAGGACTATGGCAACCCACTCCAGAAATCTTGCCTGGAGAATCCCATGGACAGGGGAGCCTGGCAGGCTATAATCCATAGGGTTGCAAACAGCTGGACATGACTGAAGCAGCTTAGCATACCTGCATGCACTTGTTTCCATGCAAATTTTAAATTATTTTGTTCTAGTTCTGTGAAAAAACACCATTGATAATTTGATAGGGACTGCATTGAATCTGTACATTGCCTTGGGTAACATAGTCATTTTAGCAATATTGATACTTCCAATCCAAGAATATGGTATACCTTTTTATATGTTTTTGTCATCTTCAATTTCTTTCATAAGCATCTTATATTTTCAGAGTACAAGACTCTGCCTCCTTAGGCAGATTTAGTCCTAGGTGTTTTAATCTTTTTGAAGAAATAAATGGTAAATGGGACTCTTTCCTAATTTTTTTTTCTGACAGTTTGTTGTTACATATATAAATGCACAGATTTCTGTATATTGACTTTCTATCTTACAACTTCACCAAATTCATTGATGAGCTCTTAGTTTTCTGGTGGTATCTTTAGGATTTTATAATATTTTTTTAGGATGTATATAGTATCATATCATCTGCAAACAGTGACAGTTTTATTTTTTTCTCATCTTTAAAGGTTTTTTAAAAGAAGAATACGTTTTAAATTTCTTCACATTTCTATTTACAGTGTCACTTCACAACCAATTCCCCTACCCCCAAATCCTAAATTTCCTCACATTCACAATGACTTCAGAGTATACTGAAAGTGTTAGCTGCTCAGTCATGTTTGTCTCTTTGCAACCCCATGAACTGTAGCCTGCCATGCTCTTCTGTTCATGGAATTCTCCAGGCAAGAATACTGGAGTGGTCATTCTTTTCTCCAGGGGATCTTCCTGACCCAGGAATAGAATCTGGATCTCCTGTATTGCAGGCCAATTCTTTATCATCTGAGACACCAGGGAAGACCCCATAAAGCATGGAAGGATATGTTAAATGAAATGAAAATAAGGATGGGGAAATGGGAAAGTAAGGATTATCTACCCACTTACCTACTAACTTACCTGTCTCCCCTCCATCCTTTTTTTTTTTTTTTTTTTTTTTAAATTTTTACTTTATTTTACTTTACAATACCGTATTGGTTTTGCCATACATTGACATGAATCCACCATGGGTGTATATGAGCTCCCAATCCTGAATCCCCCTCCCACCTCCCACCCCGTATCCTCTCCCTGGATCATCCCCATGCACCAGCCCCAAGCATCCTGTATCCTGTATCGAACATAGGCTGGTGCTTCGTTTTTACATGATAGTATACATGTTTCAATGCCATTCTCGCAAATCATCCCACCCTCTCCCTCTCCCTCAGAATCCAAAAGTCCATTCTATACATCTGTCTTTTTTATTTTTTAAAATTTTTTGAGAGTATAAATCATTTACAATGTTGTATTAATTTCAAGTGTACAACAAAGTGAATCTGATATACATATACATATATCCATTCAAAATTAGATTATTTCCCCATAGAGGCCATTAAAGAGTATTGAATGAAGTTTCCTATGCTATACTGTAGGGTCCTACTAGTTATGTTATCTATGTTATACATAGTAGTCCATGTATGGGCTTCCCTGGTGGCTCAGATGGTAAAGAACCCGTCTGCAATGCAAGAAACATGGGTTTGATCTCTGGATTGGGAAGATCCTCTGGAGGAGGGCATGACAATCCACTCCAGTATTCTTGCCTGGAGAATCCCCATGGACAAAGGAGCCTGGTGGACTACAGTGCAAGGGATTGCAAGGAGTCAGATGTGAGTGAACGACTTCACACAACAAAGCACAGTCCGTATATATCAATCCAAATCTCTCAATTTATCCTTCCTCATCTTCCCCTCTACATACACTGCTAATGAAAAGTTTGTTCTCTATATCTGTCACCCTATTTTTCTTTTATAAATAAATTCATTTGTACCATTTTCAGATTATACATATGTGGGCATTCACTGCCTGATTTAACCTCACTCAGTATGAAAATCTCTGGGTCCATCTATATTGCTACAAATGGCATTATTTGATTCTCTCTTATGGCTGAGTAATATGTACCACACCTTCTTTATCCATTCCTCCATTGATGGACTTGTAGGTTTCTTCCATGTCCTGGCTATTGGGAATGGTGCTTTAGTGAACACTGGGGTGCATGTATCTTTTCAAATTATGTTTTTCTCTAGATATATGTCCAGGAATGGGATTGTGGCTTCTTATGTAAGCTCTATTTTTAGTTTATTGAGGAACCTCATTACTCTTCTTTTTAGTGGCTTACATCCCCACCAAAAAGTGTAGGAGAGTTTCTTTTTCTGCACACCCTCTCCAGGTTTTACTGTTGGTAGACTTTTTGATAATGGCTGTTCTGTCCAGTGTGAGTGATATGCATTGTAGTTTTGACTTGCATTTCGCTAATAATTAGCAATATTGAGCATCTTTTCATGTGATTTTATCCATCTGGATTTTTTTTTGAGAAATGTTTATTTAGATCTTTTAACCATTTTTGTTTTCATTGGGTCTTTTTTTCTTTTGATATTGAGATACATGAGTTGTCTGTAGATTTTGGAGGTTAATCCATTGTCATTTGCAAACATTTTTTCCCCTCTGTAGGTTGTTGCTTTTTGTTTGTGGTTTCCTTTGCTGTGCAAAAATTTTGAAGTTTAATTATGTCCCCTTTGTTTATTTCTGTTTTTATTTACATAACTCTAGGAAGTGAATCAAAAATGGTCTTGCTATGATGTATGCCCAAGGGAATTCTATGTTTTCTTCTGAGAGTTTTCTAGTATCTGGCCTTAAATTTTTGTCTTTAATCCATTTTTAGTTTATATTTGTGTATGGTGTTATGTTGTTGTTCATTCGGTAAGTCATATCCGATGCTTTGCAACCCCGATAAACTGTAGCACATCAGACTTCCCTGTTCTCTGCTATCTCCCTGAGTTTTCTCAAACTCATGTCCATTGAGTTGGTGATGTCATCCAACCATCTCATCCTCTGTTGTCCCCTTCTCCCACCTTCAATCTTTCCCAACATCAAGGTCTTTTCCAATGAGTCAGCCCTTTGCATCAGGTGGCCAAAGAATTGAAGCTTCAGCATCAGTCCTTGCAATGAATATTCAGGATTGATTTTCTTAAGGATTGACTGGTTTGATCTCCCTTCAGTCCAAGGGACTCTCAGCACAACACTTCAAAAGCATAAATTGTTCAGCATTCAGCCTTCTTCATGGTCTAACTCTCACATCCATATGTGACTACCAGAGAAACCATAGATTTGACTAGATGAACCTTTGTCAGCAAAGTGATGTTTCTGCCTTTTAGTACACGGTCTAGCTTTGTCATAGCTTTTCTTCCAGAGCAAGTGTCTTTTAATATCGTGGCTACCGTTACTGTCCACAATGATTTTGGAGCCCAAGAAAATGAAATCTGTCACTGTTTACACTTTTTCCCATCTACTTGCCATGAAGTGATGGACTGGAGGTTTTTTTGAATGTTGAATTTAAAGCCAGTTTTTTCACTCTCCTCATTCACATTCATAAATAGGCTCTTTAGTTCTTCTTCACTTTTTGCCATTACAGTGGTATCATCTGCATATCTGAGGCTGTTGATATTTCACCTGTCAATATTGATTCCAGCTTGGGAGTATCCAGCCTGGCATTTTGCCTGATGCACTCTGCATAGAAGTTGAATAACCATCTATGAGGCCACCATCACCTCAACACCAAAACCAGAAAAAGATGTCACAAAAAAAGAAAACTACAGGCCAATATCACTGATGAACATTGATGCAAAAATCCTTAAAAAATTCTAGCAAAAAGAATCCATATATATATAAAAAAGATCTCACATCATGACCAAGTGGGCTTTATCCCAGGGATGCAAATATTTTTAAGTATTCTCAAATCAATCAATGTGATACACCACATTAAAAAAATTGAAAGATGAAAACCACATGATTATCTCAAGAGATGCAGCAAAAGCCTTTGACAGAATTCAACATCCATTTATGATGAAAATCCTCCAGAAAGCAGACAAAGAAGGAACATACCTCAACACAATAAAAGCCATATGTGATAAATCCAAGCAAACATTATCCTCAGTGGTGAAAAATTGAAAGCATTTCCCCTAAAGTCCGGAATAAGAGAAGTGTGCCCACTCTCACCACTACTATTCAACATAACTTTGGAAGTTTTAGCCACAGAAATCAGAGAAGAAAAAGAAATAAAAGGAATACAGATTGGAAAAGAAGAAGTAAAACTCTCACTACTTGCAGATGACATGATNTGGTGAAAAACTGAAAGCATTTCCCCTAAAGTCCGGAATAAGAAAAGTGTGCCCACTCTCACCACTACTATTCAACATAACTTTGGAAGTTTTAGCCACAGAAATCAGAGAAGAAAAAGAAATAAAAGGAATACAGATTGGAAAAGAAGAAGTAAAACTCTCACTACTTGCAGATGACATGATCCTCTACATAGAAAACCCTAAAGACTCCACCAGAAAATTATTAGACCTAATCAAAGAATACAGTAAAGTTGCAAGATATAAAATTAACACAAAGAAATCCCTTGCATTCCTATACACTAACAATGAGAAAACAGAAAGAGAAATTAAGGAAACAATTCCATTCACCATTGCAACAAAAAGANATGGCTAACAAACACATGAAAAGATGCTCAACATCACTCATTATCAGAGAAATGCAAATCAAAACCACAATGAGGTACCATCTCACACTGGTCAGAATGGCTTCTATCAAAAAGTCTACAGACAATAAATGCTGGAGAGGGTGTGGAGAAAAGGGAACCCTCTGACACTGTTGGTGGGAATGCAAACTAGTACAACCACTATGGAGAACAGTGTGGAGATTCCTTAAAAAACTGCAAATAGAACTGCCTTATGACCCATTAATCCCACTGCTGGGCATACACACCAGGAAATCCAGAATTGAAAGAGACACATGTACCCCAATGTTCATTGCAGCACTCTTTACAATATCCAGGACATGGAAGGAACCTAGATATCCATCAGCAGATGAATGGGTAAGAAAGTTGTGGTACATATACACAATGGAATATTACTCAGCCATTAAAAAGAATGCACTTGAATCAGTTCTAAGGAGGTGGATGAAATTGGAACCTATTATACAGAGAGAAGTAAGTCAGAAAGAAAAACACCAATACAGTATACTAACACATTTAGAAATTAGAAATTTAGGAATTTAGAAAGATGGTAGCAATGACCCTATATGCAAGACAGCAAAATAAACACAGATATAAAGAACAGTCTTTTGGACTCTGTGGGAGAAGGCCAAGGTGGGATGATTTGAGAATAGCATTGAAACATGTATTTTATCATATGTGAAATAGATCACCAGTCCAGGTTTGATGCATGAGACAGGGTGCTCAGGGCTGGTGCACTGGGATGACCTTGAGGGATGTGATGGGGAGGGAGGTGAGAGGTGGGTTCAGAATGGGGAACACATGTACACCCATGGCTGATTCATGTCAATGTATGGCAAAAACCACTACAATATTGTAAAGTAATTAGCCTCCAATTAAAATTAATTAATTAATTAAAAAAGAAGTTGAATAAATAGAGTGGCAAAATATAACTTTGACATTCTCCTTTTCCAATTTTGAACCAGTCAGTTGTTCCATGTCTGGTTCTAACTATTGCTTCTTGCCTTGCATACAAGTTTTCTAGGGGGCAGGTAAGGTCCATCACTTTAATAATTTTCCAAATTTTGTTCTGACCCACAGACTCAAAGGCTTTAATGTAGTCAATAAAGCAGAAGTAGATTTTTTGGGGGGATTCCCTTGCTTTTACTATGATCCAGCAGATATTGACGTTTGATCTGGTTCCTCTGCCTTTTCTAAATCCAGCTTGTACATCTGGAAGTTCTTGGTTTACATACTACTGAAGCTTAGCTTGAAGGATTGTGAGCATAATCTTCCTAACATGTGAAAAGAGTGCAACTGTACAGTGATTTGAACATTGTTTGGCTTTGCCTTTCTTTGGGATTGGAATGAAAGTGACATTTTCCAGTCTTGTAGCCACTGCTGAGTTTTCCAAATTTGCTGACATATTGACCACACCACTTTAACAGCTTCATCTTTTACGATTTGATATAGCTCAGCTGAAATACCATCACCTTCACTACTTTTGTTGCTATAATGCTTCCTAATCTCCACTTGACTTCACACTCTAGCATGACTGGCGCTAGGTAGGTGACAACACCATTGTGGTTATCCACCTGATTAAGACCTTTTTTGTACAGTTCTTCTGTGTATTTTTGCTACCTCATCTTAGTTTTTTTTTTTTTTTTTTTCTTTTTCTTTTCTTCTCTTAGGTTATTGCTGTTTCTCTCATTTATTGTGCCCATCAGGGCATGATGTTTCCTTGGTGTCTCCAATTTTCTTTCTTTTTTGGTAGTATTTATTTATATATGGGAAATGGGGAAACAGTGGAAACAGTGTCAGACCTTATTTCGGGGGGCTCCAAAATCACTGAAGATGGTGATTGCAGTCATGAAATTAAAAGATGCTTACTCCTTGGAAGGAAAGTTATGACCAACCTAGATAGCATATAGAAAAGCAGAGATATCACCTTGCCAACAAAGGTCTGTCTAGTCAAGGCTATCACAATAAATTGTGGAAAATTCTGAAAGAGATGGGAATACTAGACCACTTGACCTGCCTCTTGAGAAATCTGTATGCAGGTCAGGATGCAACAGTTAGAACTGGACATGGAACAACAGACTGGTT
>SJYH01007701.1:7854-22046 GCA_006408735.1 Sylvicapra grimmia | reverse complement strand
TTCTCCCAGAAGTCACTCTTCACTGTTCATCAGAGAGTCCACACTGGAGAGAAACCTTATGAATGTTTGGAGTGTCAAAAGGCCTTCTCCCAGAAGACACATCTCATTATACATCAGCGAGTTCATACCAGAGAGAAGCCCTTTGGATTCAGTGAGTGTGGTAAAGCCTTCTGTGAGAAATATCACCTTTTTATACACTAGATAACTCATACTGAGGAGAAACCTTATGAAAGTACTGAATGTGGGAAGACCTTCCCTTGGAAAACAGCTTGTCATCCATCAGAGAATGCATACTGGAGAGAAACCCTGTAAGTGTAGTGAATATGGGAAAACTTTTGGCCAGCAGTCCCACCTCATAGGACACTGAAGAATTCATACAGGAGAGAAACCTTATATGTGTACTGACTGTGGGAAGGCTTTTTCCCAGAAGTCACACCTCTCTGGACACCAAAGGCTTCATACTGGAGAGAAACCTTATGCATGTACAAAATGTGGAAAAGCCTTCTCTCAGAAGTCACCTCTTATTATATGCCAAAGAATTCATACAGGAAAGAACCTGTATGAGTGTAGTGAATGTGGCAAAATATTTTCTGAGAAATCACCCTTCATTATTCATCAGAGAATTCATACAGGGGAGAAGGACCTTTTCCCTGAAGTCACATCTTATTTTACATCAGAGAGCTTATACTGGAGAGAAGCCATATGAATCTAATGAATGTGGAAAGGCCTTCTGTGAGAAGTCTCCACTAGTCATACATCAGAGAATCCATACTAGGGACAAACCTTCCGAATCTGCTGAGTAAAGGATAACTTTTCCCCAGAAATCACAGATGATCACATACCAGAGAATGCACACAGGGGAGTAACACTCCAAATACAGTGACTATGGAAAGCTCTTCTGCCAGCAGATATACCTCACTGGACATCAGAATCTATGTAAGACAGAAACCTTATATACTGATTATATATTTTGCAGCCAAAGATGGAGAAGCTCTATACAGTCAGCAAAAACAAGACTGGGAGCTGACTGTGGCTCAGATCATGAACTCCTTATTCACAAATTCAGACTTAAATTGAAGAAAGTAGGGAAAACCACCAGACCATTCAGGTATGACCTAAATCAAATCCTTAAAAATTTTACAGTGGAAGTGAGAAATAGATTCAAGGGCCTAGATCTCATAGACAGAGTGCCTGATAAACTATGGATGGAGGTTCATGACATTGTACAAGAGACAGGGAGCAAACCATCCCCAAGAAAAAGAAATGCAAAAAAGCAAAATGGCTGTCTGAGGAGGCCTTACAAATAGCTGTGAAAAGAAGAGAAGCAAAAAGCAAAGGAGAAAAGGAAAGATATACCCATTTGAATGCAGAGTTCCAAAGAATAGCAAGGAGAGATAAGAAAGCCTTCCTCAGTGATCAGTGCAAAGAAATAGAGGGAAACAATAGAATGGGAAAGACTAGAGATCTCTTCCAGAAGATTAGAGATACCAAGGGAACATTTCATGCAAAGATGGGGTCGATAAAGGACAGAAACGGTATGGATCTAACAGAAGCAGAAGATATTAAGAAGAGGTGGCAAGAATACACAGAAGAGCTGTACAAAAAAGATCTTCATGACCCAGATAATCAAGATGGTGTGATCACTCACCTAGAGCCAGACATCCTGGAATGTGAAGTTAAGTGGGCCTTAGGATGCATCACTATGAACAAAGCTAGTGGAGGTGATGGAATTCCAGTTGAACTATTTCAAATCCTAAAAGATGATGTTATGAAAGTGCTGCACTCAATATGCCAGCAAATTTGGAAAACTCAGCAGTGGCCACAGGACTGGAAAAGATCAGTTTTCATTCCAATCCCAAAGAAAGGCAATGCCAAGGAATGCTCCACCTACTGCCCAATTGCACTCATCTCACACACTAGCAAAGTAAAGCTCAAAATTCTTCAAGCCAGGCTTCAGCAATACGTGAACCCTGAACTTCCAGATGTTCAATTGGTTTTAGAAAAGGCAGAGGAACCAGAGATCAAATTGCCAACATCCTCTGGATCATTGAAGAAGCAAGAGAATTCCAGAAAAACATCTACTTCTGCTTTTTCTTTTTTTACTATGCCAAAGCCTTTGACTGTGCAGATCACAATAAAATGTGGAAAATTTTAACAATGGGAATACCAGGCCACCTGACCTTCCTCTTGAGAAATCTGTATGCAGGTCAGGAAGCAACAGTTATAACTGGACATGGAAGAACAGACTGGTTCCAAACAGGAAAAGGAGTATGTCAAGGCTGTATATTGTCACCCTGCTTATTGAACTACTATGCAGAGTACATCATGAGAAACGCTGGGCTGGATGAAGCACAAGCTGGAATCAAGATTGCCAGGAGAAATATCAATAACCTCAGATATGCAGATGACATCACCCTTCTAGCAGAAAGTGAAGAACTAAAAAGCCTTTTGATGAAAGTGAAAGAGGAGAGTGAAAATGTTGGCTTCAAGCTCAACATTCAGAAAACTAAGATCATGGCATCTGGTCCCATCACTTCATGGCAAATAGATGGGGAAACAGTAGAAACAGTGGCTGACTTTATTTTGGGGGGGCCTCCAAAATCACTGCAGATGGTGACTGCAGCCATGAAATTAAAAGACGCTTATTCCTTGGAAGGAAAGCTATGATCAACCTAGAGAACATATAGAAAGCAGAGACATTACTTTGCCAACAAAGGTCCATCTAGTCAAGTNAACCTCAGATATGCAGATGACACCACCCTTATGGCAGAAAGTGAAGAGGAACTAAAAAGCCTCTTGATGAAAGTGAAAGTGGATAGTGAAAAAGTTGGCTTAAAGCTCAACATTCAGAAAATGAAGATCATGACATCCGATCCCATCACTTCGTGGGAAATAGGTGGGGAAACAGTGGAAACTGTCAGACTTTATTTTGGGGGCTCCAAAATCACTGCAGATGGTGATTGCAGCCATGAAATTAAAAGACGCTTATTCCTTGGAAGGAAAGCTATGACCAACCTAGACAACATATTAGAAAGCAGAGACATTACTTTGCCAACAAAGGTCCATCTAGTCAAGTCTATGGTTTTTCCAGTAGTCATGTATAGATGTGAGAGTTAGACTATAAAGAAAGCTGAGCGCTGAGGAATTGATGCTTTTGAACTGTGGTGTGGGAGAAGAGTCTTGAGAGTCCCTTGGACTGCAAGGAGATCAAACCTAAAGGAAATCAGTCCTAAATGTTCATTGGAAGGACTGATGCTGAAGCTGAAACTCCAATACTTTGGCCACCTGATTCAAAGAACTGAGTCCTTGGAAAAGACCCTGATGATGCTGGGAAAGATTGGAGGCAGGAAGAGAAGAGGACGCCAGAGGATGAGATGGTTGGATGGCATCACTGACTCGATGGATATGAGTTTGAGCAAGTTCTGGGAGTTGGTGATGGGCAGGGAGGCCTTGTGTGCTGCAGTCCATGGGGTCACGAGTCAGACATGACTGAGCGACTGAACTGAACTGTACACTCCACTCCAGCACCTCACAGATTGAATGGTATCAATCACTTTTGCCGCTCAGGTGAAACTCTAAGAATTGCTTATTAAAGAAAGTGAAAACTCTGCCCAACTTTCTTATAATACCCATGCATCCATGCGTGCTAAATCGCTTCAGTCGTGTCCGGCTCTTTGTGACCCCATGGACTGTAGCCCACCAGGCTCCTCTGTCCATGGGATTCTCCAGGCAAGAATACTGGAGTGGGTTGCCATGCCCTCCTCCAGGGGATCTTCCCGGCTCAGGGATCAAACCCGAGTCTCTTATGCCTCCTGCATTGGCAGGCAGGTTCTTTACCACGAGTGCCACTTGGGAAGCCCATAAGACCCATAACAGGCCACAGATACAATCTTGATACATTCTACCACCACTGCCATCACCCCTGGCAAAATGTAGAATCCAAGGGACATTCTCTGAACACAATATAATAAAAGGAAAATAATTTTTTCTCTAGGAACTTTAAAAAACACCCTTAAAGACTGTCTGAAGATGGCTGTTTGAACAAACTTGTCTACCTCCTCACTGCACCACTGAAATGATGGAAAGGTTTCATTACTTCCTGGAAAAGAAGAAAGGGTGCCATCCAGGAACCAGGAATTGTGAAGGATTTCTAAAAAGGGAAAACAGTGCAGATAAGGTTTACAGGGGTGAAGAGAACCGGAAGCCCAAAGGAGCAGGTGGAAGCAACTAAGAAAGTAAAAGTATATCCAGAGAAACCCCAGGTGGAGGGTAAATACACAGAAAGAGCAAGAACTGCCCCCAGAACTACAGGGCTAGTTGGGTCGTCACCACCCGTACATGGGTAGACAGCACTCTACTGACTTCTAATGATGGTGAACTCCCTACTTGCTACCTGGGAAGGGCCTGAGGTTAGGTGTGGGGAATTCTGAGAAGGAAGCAAATTAGAGCCTGAGGCACCTTCAGCCTCCACAGTAATAATGAAAGAGAGAAACACATTTGTCGAGAGGGGATCACTTCCAGTCTGTGTGCTCCATGGCAAATCACCCCAAAGCGAACAGGATCGTCAGGTGTCCTACCCATCTGTGGAGAGTCTGAATGGGTGATACCTCAATCCGTGCATTTTGTGAATACCACATGCAGATAAACCTGTAAAACACATAAAATGTTGTTCAAAGCAACATTATCCTATGCCAAGGGTTCAAAAACTGTTCCTACAAGAACATGTGTCTCCCTAAAGGAGAATAAACCAATTCACTAAACCAAGAGAATAAAGTGAACTGGACTCAATCCAAAGCAATATTAAGAAGACAGTATAGTTTTCTCATTGTCTCCCAGTCTCCTTTCTGCCTTTGTCCCCCATCCAATACCTTCCTGATTCCTAAAGTCTAGTGTTTCATCAAAAGTAGAAATATGTTTACCATGGGTCCCATATAATTTCTCCTACAGTGTAGTTGGTTGGCTGATTTTCAATGCAAACAGTGTCTGCCCCTAGCAGTGCACCCCAAGCCCTCTGTCTCTAATGGAAGGGTAAGTCTGTCCCCTTTAGCAGTTCCTTCAGATGTGAACTGGATAGCAGGGTCTGGCCACTCCCCTGAGTCTCAGGCTCCCTACCAACCATGTAGGCTCTTTTGAGAGAGACTATAATAGAAAATCGGAGAAGGCAATGGCACCCCACTCCAGTACTCTTGCCTGGAAAATCCCATGGACGGAGGAGCCTGGTAGGCTGCAGTCCGTGGGGTCACTGAGTCAGACACGACTGAGCGACTTCACTTTGACCTTTCACTTTCATGCATTGGAGAAGGAAGTGGCAACCCACTCCAGTGTTCTTGCCTGGAGAATCCCAGGGATGGCGGAGCCCAGTGGGCTGCCATCTGTGGGGTCGCACAGAGTCAGACATGACTGAAGTGACTTAGCAGCAGTAGCAGCAGCATAATAGAAAATAAAGCTAACAAAAATGGACAAAATGTGAATACAATAAATTAGAAAACTTTATAGAAGACTTAAGAAGGACCTTAAAAATGGAGACAAAGCCCAGGTTCTCGGACAGGAAGACTCAACTACATAAAGATGTCATTAACCCCCAAATTGCTCTATGAATTAACTGAAATTCCAGTCAGAATCCCGACAGGGGCCCCTTTTTCCAATCATGGAACTTGACCAGTAGATTCTAAAATGTACCCGGGAGTTCAAAGGACCCAAAGAAGTACAAAGAGGAAGGACTTGCCTTCTGAACAGTCAATCCTATTGTGGAGCTATTGTCCCTGACATGGGATGCTGCTGGCACAGGGATTAGCAGATTGATCCTGGGACAGAAANAACAGAAGCAGAAGATATTAAGAAGAGGTGGCCCTCAGAGCAGTGGGAACAAGAAGACTCATTCATCATCAACTTTCTCCCTTAAGAGGATGACAGGAACCCATCTCTCACCCTGTCAGCCTTTCTTATAGAGTTTTGTACACAGTAAGGCTTAATAGGAGCCTCGTGATAAGTTGAGTGAGAAAGATTGTACTATTTGCCCACCCTGGCTGAGAGACTGCCTCTGTCTAAAGCCTGAAATCTCTCCATTTAAACAACAGTCCTTTAGCTAGGGGTTTCAACCTTGGCACCATTGACATTTGGGAGGGGTTGAATTCTTTTTCTTGGGGGGGGGCACTGTTCTCTGCATTGTAAGTTGTTTAGCAGCATCCTTGATCTCTATCCACTAGATGCCAGTAGCTTATCTCCCTGTCAAGTCATGACAGCCAAAAATGTTTCCAGACATTGTTGAGTGTCCCCTAGGGGGACAAGATCCACACCTGCCCTCTCCCATTGAGAACCACTGGGTTAGGCAGTTCTCCCGCACCATACTCTCTTTTATGATGTCATACCCTCCTTGTAGTTGACTTTAGAATGCTCACAAATATCTTATGCTTCCATAGGACTGCACACTTTCACCCCTTTGAGGGTCAGAGTTGGCCCCCTTTGAGGGTCAGAGTTGGCCATTGGCCATTTGATGAGCCAGTTCATGCTTAGTCACTCTCTCTCTGCTGGGCCACCCATGGGGCTACTCTGTGTCCTTGAGATCTAGCATGAGTGTGTTGATAATGTGCAGAGGAACCCCAGTCTACCTGGGGTGGGCGTGCAGCATCAGTGAGAAATAAACTCTGATTTTCATTTGTTTATAACCCAATCTACCCTGAGCTGGCATCTCTCTCCACCAAAAGGAGAGAACCTGAGTTGGCATCTCTCTTCACCTGTAGTGAAATAGAAAAAATTTATATTGGCCTCTGCCCTTGGTTCCTGGAACAGAGCTCCAAAACCAGTGCAATTTCCTACGTGATAAGAGCACTAACAGCATCTTTTGTTCTAATGAGGCAACTCTGAGTAGGGTCCTTGTCACCAGAAAGACCAAGCTATGATTACAAGCTTGGAGTTTTCAGCCCCAACCCCCATCCTCCAGAGAAGGGAGAGGGCTAGAAACGGAGTTAATATTTGATTATGCCTACATGAAGAAGCCTCCATAAAATCCCATTAGCGTGGAGTTCCGGGAGCTTCCGTGTGGGTGAACACATCCATGCTGAGAGAGTGAGCACCCCAACGCCACAGAGACATAAGCTGTTGTGCCCCGACTCCTTCCAGAACTTACCCCAGGTTTCTGTACTTCTGGCTGTTCATTTGTATCCTTTATCTTGTCCTTTATTATATAATAAACCAGTAAGTGTAGGTAAGTGCTTCCCTGAGTTCTGTGACCTCTTCTAGCAAATGCCTGAATTGGAAAAGGGGGTCATGGGAACCTCTGGTTTATAGCTGGTTGGTCAGAAGTACAGGTGACAACCTGGGACTATGAACTGGCATCTGAGGTGGAAGGGACAGTCTTGTGGGACTGAGCTCTTAACTTGTCTGCACAAACTCCTGTTAGTGTCAGATTGAATGGAATTGTAGGACACCCAGCTGATGATGCTGAGATTTTCTTTCGTGTGAGGAAAAAACCCACGCATCCCAGAAGCGTTGTGAGTGTGGTAGTAGCGTGAGAGTGAAAAAGAGACATAAGCGTGTTAGACATCTGGGATGGCCCACCCCTACCCAGGTCAAGCCTGGGCCAAGCCTGGGAGCAGGAAGCCTCTAGGTTATACCTTCCAGGGGACCCTGGCTCAGAGGGGCATCATGAGGTTTCCTTGAACCTTCCCTGCAGGACTCAAAGCAGCAAGTCACCTGTTGGACACACACTGGGACCCTGCAGAAGGACTTTCCAAACTGCAGGCTGTGATTCATGGCCAATAGAATATTTTAAGGATTCTGAAAAGAATTGCGCATTTTAAATGAATTAGAATGAAACAAACACAATAGAAAATATTGGTGAACATCACATATATAAGGGTCAGTATTGTTCTGTGAAGCATTTGCTTTAGAGTCACTTGTAAAATGTGTTCTTTACTGTGAGTCTTGGTGAATAAAGCTCAGAACCCTTTTCTGGTGATGGATGTACTGTGCTCTTTCACACGTCCTTGCGTTTTCCCAAATCTTTACTAGGAGTAGGATTCATTGTTTTTGCCCACTCTGTGACTTGTGGGATCTTAGTTCCGTGACCAGGGATTGAACTCGGGACCTTGGTAGCGAAAGCACAGAGTCCTAACCACTGGACTGCTAGGGATTTCCCAGAATTTTGCTTTATAACGATCTTAAAAATTACTGAAAGAGAAACAAGAAAGCCTGGAAGTTAAAAAAGAGGAAAGAAAAAGTCATTTTGGACACTCATCAGAAGAGCACATGCATCCACATTGGACCCCAGGCTTGATTCGNCAGAGTCCTAACCACTGGACTGCTAGGGATTTCCCAGAATTTTGCTTTATAACGATCTTAAAAATTACTGAAAGAGAAACAAGAAAGCCTGGAAGTTAAAAAAGAGGAAAGAAAAAGTCATTTTGGACACTCATCAGAAGAGCACATGCATCCACATTGGACCCCAGGCTTGATTCGGGGTGCACTTGGGGCCACATACAGGCTGACTTCTGGCATCAGGCAAAACCATAGTCTCCCTGCATCTCAAAAATTTGATTTGTCAAATGGAGGAGGAGGGGGGAGCAGGAGGAGAAGGAGGAAAAGGAGGGAGGGAAGGAGCTGTATCTACCCAGGGAACCTAAGGGGAAATGCTCGTCATGACTCCAAAGTGCTTTCAAGCCACCCTTCCCTGCACCTGTCTCCTCTGCTGGGAAATTCAGCTGGTTCATCCAATCTTCTTCAGGAGAAAGGAAAATCAAATCTTTCGGTATCTCTTGTGGATATCCTCTTCTGTATTTGCATGGACAATAAGGTACACGATGTTCATTAGCAGATTATAAATTTGAGTAATGAAGAATGAAACTGGGGTAAAATAGAATTTATTTCTTCTTACAGCAAAGGCCAAGATATCCAACCACCTGCAGAATCCTGCTCCAGGACTGGGGGCTGGGGTACAGCATTTGTCAAAATAAAAGCTAGCAAGTTTGCCTGAGGCACAGGTAGAGTGACCTCACTGACCTGGGCAGCACCCACGTCTCCCTGCGGCATCAGGAAGGGTGTGCTGACAGTTCTAGGGGACCTCTGCCCCTAACCACCTGACCCCTCAATGGCTGTGATAACCCGCCCTTGGCCCTGGGTCTCCCTTGCCTCCCTGCCAGACCCTCTTCCACCCACCCTGTGTATCTCTGTCCTACCTGCCCCAACCAGCACCAGGTCTGCCTCTCTCTCTGGGCATGCTCTGTCTCCAGGGTTCCTTGTCCACATCCTCTACCCTAGATTTGAGGCAGCACTCAGAGCTCATTCAAGTCTCTCCATCCCCCAAATATGTACCTATCTTCCTTAGTGTCTCTGAAGTCACAGTGAGTTCCAAGCTCAGCTCTCCCTGCATGTGCCAGCTGGAGGAACATGTGCCAGCTGCATGAAACGGGAGGTCTGTGGGTGTCTCTGTCTCTCATTACCTCTCTCTAGCTATATGTAACATTTGCAGTATCATAATGCTGATAGTGTCTGTCTGTGCACAGAGGTTGATTGTGGAGATAAGTGGGAAAATCCATACAAGATGCTTAGTATCACCCCAGGCACTTTGCAAGCATAAGATGAATGTTAATTGTACTTCCTGTGGTTATTATGGAAGGTGGGCTGAGAGGGGGAGACCCCAAGGGACCACACCTCTTTCCTTCTTGCAGACATTGTTCCTGGCCTGGGATGCAGACTCCTGGGCCTGGGACTTGTCACACAAAGGTATGACCTTGAATGACAAGACATTATTCTTGGAGGAGTAGGTGGGGACTCAGGTCAACCGGGAGGCTCTCGCCATGCAGCCACTGCTGGGAGGGTCATCCCTGTGAGGAAGAGTGTGTCTCAGAACATGCTGGTCAGAGAGGGTTTATGTGGGTGTCCACATCTCTCCATACCCCTAGCCATGCTTCCTTTCCCACCTGTCTGTCATGGTCTACGCCACCTCTCAGGTCTAGAGCTCCTCAGTCTCCTAGGACAAGCTCCTTTTATGCAGGGTCCCCCACCCCCAAGGTCTTTAGGAGACCAGACCCAGGCCTAGCCCCAGGGCTGCTGTGTGGACAGCAATCCTGTGACCCTGAAGCTGTCATAGAGTGTTTGTAGGAGAGGGTAGACCCAGTTCTGGCCCAGCAACCATGGCTCCAACCTGGAGTTACAGGGACCAGTCAGAGTCCAGGAGCCCATCCTCTGCTGATTAATGGTTTCTCCCATCTTTGATCCGAATCTGTTGTGGTGAGGGGGACTGGTCCAGAGGTGGGATGAAGGCAGGGGTAGGGGAGATGGCAGCTTCAGCAGGAGAGTGGAGACCTTCCAAGGCTGGATGAGAGCCAGGAGGCCAAGGCGATGGGCAGTGGATGGTCAAAATGGTGCAACACTGCCGCCATCTGGGGCTGGTGTTTGATGTCCCATGCAAGTCACCTTGGATTTCCGTTGGTAGCTTTAATGTCCCCCAACACACACAATGATTTGCTCTAAAATAGACTCTTTTCTTCCCTTCCCCAGAACTGACTGTTCCAGCCCTGTGGGCTGTGGTGGTCCATCTGGGAGAGGACTGTCCCATTCTTAACACTTGACCCCCATCCCAGCTCCCAAGCCCTTGGACCTGAGATGGGCTATTTCCTGCCTCTGTCCAGTGAACTTTTCCATCTTTTGCTCCCTTGAATCATGGCTAAGTGAACTGTTCCGTTCCTGTTCACCATGGGCCCTACCCTGGACCTCTTCTTCCCTATTCTTCCGTGTTCCCCAGTTGACAGTTTCATCTCTGTCTCCTCCCACACACTTTCAAATGGACGGTCCCAGCCCCATGACCCTGAAGATCTTAGAGAGAGCATCAGCCAAGGTGTCCAACCACCTGCAAAATCCTGCTCCAGTACAGGGCAGGTACAGCACCCATCAAAATAAAAACTAGCAACAACCCCCACTAGACTGGCACCTCCACGTGGGCAGGGACTGTTGTTTATCTCGTCCCTGAAGCCTCTCCAGGACCTAGAATGGCGCTCAGTACACAGTACAGACCCATTAGGTGTTGGATGAATGAACACTTTGACACAACAATTCCATTTCTAGGAACATGTGCTAAAGAAACACTGATACAGGTGCACAGGGCTGTGTGCACAAGAGTGGGAAGAGCAAACAACTGGGAAAAACTTGTAAATGTTTATTGTCAGTGACCGATGCTGACTGAATGAATAATGGAGGTTTGGAGCACCTGCTGAACAGGAAACAGAGTGAGACAGACTTGTTCAGGACATGCTGCTAATGGGGAAAAGCAGGCGAGAGATGCTCATATTGGTACCCTGAGTATGTGTGTAAACACAGAGAAAAACTTTTGCAATAAAACACACAGAACTGCCCTCAGTAGTTACATCTGGAGAGGGGGAGGTTAGTGCTGTTCTGCACAAAGAAGGTCTGACAATATTTGTTTATTTTTAAGGCAGCGGCAAGGATGTGTGTGCATGCTAAGTCACTTCACTTGTGTCCAACTTTGTGTGCTCCCATGAATTGTAGCCTGCCAGACTCCTCTGTCCATAAGATTTTCTAGGCAAGACTACTGGAGTGGGTTGCCAATGCCCTCCTCCAGGGGATGGCCCTGACCAGGGATCTAACCTGCGTCTCATGCCTCCTGCATTGGCAGGCAGGTTCCTTACCACTAGCACCACCTGGGAAGCCCGAAAGGCATGGATACATAGACAGAAACACACGTCAGGTATATGGCTTGCTCATTAACACAACTTTAATAACTAATAATGCTTGGCACACAGTAAGAAAAATCATGTTTAACTGTTGTGAACTCTTTCTTTCATGTGCTAGGAACTCATAGCCGTGCCCATGTTCATGAACAGCCACCAAGTTTTGCTTCTTATCTTGGGCACTTGTCACATCCCTGAGGCTGAGGCAAGGAAAGAGAAGGAAAATAAGTGACAACGAGCTCCCACTGACTGATAAATTACTATTCAGCTCCTCATTTTGAACTGCATGGCCGCTGTGCACTCCGATTCCATCCTGCCTTGTGGTCTATGTGCACCTCTCATTGGTCCTCAAGACCAACCTTGTGTTCAGGCTGCAGTGACTCTGTCAACTCTCCGGTGAGGTTTTCGGCTAGAGGAAGGTGTGGCCTACAGGCTAGAAGCTGACCTGGGGTTTGGGAGCCCACAGCATCCTGGGGAGGGAAGATCTCTGGATATACAGAGCAGGAAGTAGAAAAAGCATGGGAATCCTTCTCATTTAGCCTCAGAGCTGCACCCCCAAGGGACTGGGAGAACGGAACAAGTGACAAGATGGAATACAACTAATATAAGAGAACAGTGNCATGGGAATCCTTCTCATTTAGCCTCAGAGCTGCACCCCCAAGGGACTGGGAGAACGGAACAAGTGACAAGATGGAATACAACTAATATAAGAGAACAGTGCCTTTTGTGGGGATGTGGGGATGGAGAGAAAGGTCACTTACAGAGTTAATCCTCTTCCTCGGGATCACTGATCTCTTCATAGGCCACCGGTTTTCTTTTTCGCAGTCTGTTGGCCCAAACATTAACTGTCCTCTTGGATCCTGGAGAAGACATGGTAAATGGGGGTTGGGTGGTTTAGGGAGTGTTGGGTCCTGTTTTGTCAGATAAGGAGATGCCTCCTCCCTTCCCAAGTGGCCACAGGTCTTCTACACAGTCTGTTTTGCACACTTTCTGGCTCAAAGAGGCTGAGAGGTTAAACCCACACCAATACACACCAAATACACACCAAATGGCAGAGTTTTAGCTTCTGGCTCCTTTCATCGTCAGGTTTAGATTCCCATTAAGTAAGTTTAGATTACTTACCACATTTATTCTGACCTTCTTTCACTCAGCAGATATATTAAGGGCATATTGTCTGTCAGGCATTGAGCTGAGGGTGGGGATAAAACTCTGAATAAGACGTGTTCCCAAGTTATCACAGATGGAATGACCTGAGTTCCCCACCAGGGATTGAACCCATGCTGCATGCAGAGTACGTGGAGTCTTAACCACTGGACTGCCAGGGAAGTCCCTTGAATTGAACACCTTTTTTTTTTTTGAGTTTTTCTTTTTTTTTTTAATATAAATTTATTTTTTTAATTGGAGATAAATTACTTTACAATATTGTATTGGTTTTGCCATACATCAACATGAATCNTTCTCATTTAGCCTCAGAGCTGCACCCCCAAGGGACTGGGAGAACGGAACAAGTGACAAGATGGAATACAACTAATATAAGAGAACAGTGTCTTTTGTGGGGATGTGGGGATGGAGAGAAAGGTCACTTACAGAGTTAATCCTCTTCCTCGGGATCACTGATGTCTTCATAGGCCACTGGTTTTCTTTTTCGCAGTCTGTTGGCCCAAAGATCAACCGTCTTTCTCTTGGATTCTTCCTCGGGATCACTAATCTCTTCATAGGCCACTGGTTGTCTTTTTCCCAGTCTGTTGGACCAAACATCAACCGTCTTTCTCTTGGATTCTTCCTCAGAATCACTGATGTCTTCATAGGCCACCGGTTGTCTTTTTGGCAGTCTGTTGGCCCAAACATCAACCGTCTTTCTCTTGGATTCTTCCTCGGGATCACTGATCTCTTCATAGGCCACCGGTTGTCTTTTTGGCAGTCTGTTGGCCCAAACATTAACCGTCTTTCTCTTGGATTCTTCCTCGGGATCACTGATGTCTTCATAGGCCACCGGTTGTCTTTTTCGCAGTCTGTTGGCCCAAACATCAACCGTCTTTCTCTTGGATTCTTCCTCGGGATCACTGATGTCTTCATAGGCCACCGGTTGTCTTTTTCGCAGTCTGTTGGCCCAAACATCAACCGTCTTTCTCTTGGATTCTTCCTCAGGATCACTGATTTCTTCATAGGCCACCGGTTGTCTTTTTGGCAGTCTGTTGGCCCAAACATCAGCCGTCTTTCTCTTGGATTCTTCCTCGGGATCACTGATGTTTTCATAGGCCACCGGTTGTCTTTTTCGCAGCCTGTTGGCCCAAACATCAGCCGTCTTTCTCTTGGATTCTTCCTCGGGATCACTGATCTCTTCATAGGCCACCGGTTGTCTTTTTCCCAGTCTGTTGGCCCAAACATCAACCATCTTTCTCTTGGATTCTTCCTCGGGATCACTGATCTCTTCATAGGCCACCGGTTGTCTTTTTGGCAGCCTGTTGGCCCAAACATCAACCGTCTTTCTCTTGGATTCTTCCTCGG
>SJYH01007700.1:59430-113737 GCA_006408735.1 Sylvicapra grimmia | reverse complement strand
GAGTCATTTTTTCTAGCTCACCATCAGCTGCTGATGAGGAGGATGATGAGGTGTAACTGTTAGATTCAACATCAGATTCCCCCTTTCTGGACAGTGGCACGGCAGCCATTGCAGCACTGCTTGCAACGGCAGTGCTTTGTTCCCCGCCTGGAACTTTCTCATATATAGCTTCTGACTTGGCAGATTTTGTTTCACTATCTATAGATAATAAAGCGAGAGCCTCTGTAATAGCATTACATAAAGTAGACAATTTTAAAGGAATTATGTTACCCTTTTGATGCTGCTGTAATTTTTTCTTTCACTGTTTTCGATTTTTTTTTAATTCAATTGCACTTTAGTCTGACACTGAAACCAATAACAATGTTGCTCCATGAGGCAGAATAACTCTGACAAACTGCAACTGGATGCCTTAACCCCGATGGAGTGGAGAAGTTCTTTGACTAACTCCATGTATTGTGCCTTTGCTGATGGGGAGTTCCCCATGATTTTCCCGAAAGTTCCCCTGCCTTGTTTCTACCATCCCCGAAGGGTACTCACCCTTCCGGTTTCACTTGAGCCCCACGTTGGGCACCAGATGCTGCGAGCGAAATGACAAAGAGACACAGACACACAAAGGACAGACATACACACAACTCCGGCCAGAGGAACAAATCTGCCCAAGCCCCCCTTGTGGTTTATTTTTATAGTCCAGTTCTGGGAAGCAATCCAAGAAGTGAAACACTGCATTCTTTTATCATATAAGTACAAAATTATGATTACAGCACAGAGGGAGAAAGTGACCTTCACATGTTTACTAAGAAGCCTGTCCAGGACCCCAGCTTCCTCCTACTTGTCAGGGAGGTTGAGACTCCTCGTATGCGAGTGGGTCCCTAACCATTAGGGGTTCGTGAACAGGCTCCTGGCAAGAGAGCTCTTGTTTGCAAGGAACCCCCTTTGCCCAGGCAAAAGGCCCCATTTGCGGGTACGCTGATGCCTCCCTATCTGATCCATTCTCAGGCCACTGCTGGTCTCCCAAATCTCGCATGGAGACTGGCCTTTCCTGAGGCCACACGAGCAGTTCCCTGAGGTTCCCATTGTAACTTGAGAGGAACCTGCCGCAACTCGAGAAAAACCAGGACATTCTCCCCTCCAGGCGAGATGAGGCCCTTTTACGCTGTGGCGTATCGAGGGAAATCATGCCTTCCCTTTTGAAACTCGCAAGGATCCTTCACACTCTTGCTGCAAATCAAGAAGTTCCCCGACATACCCTTGTCCACTCGAAAGGAATACTGAGGGTCCCACCACAACTCATGAGGAGCCCCCTTTGCCCCTCCTCCGCTCCAGATGAGGGTTCCTTTCCCTGCTTCGTTGGGAATGGATTCTGGCGTTCCCGTCACACAGCAAAAGGATGAGCTCTCAACAGGAAAGTCGAAAGGAACACCAGGGGTCATGCCATCATTCGAAAAGACCCCCAAATGTCTCATTCCACTATAGATGAACCTGATTTCCCTGAACTGCCTCGAAGGTCACACCCAGCATCAAATCACACCACAGTGGCACGTGCAACAGCCCTGTGGCTGCTCGAGTGAAATCCACAGATCCCTGTATCAATTCTTTGGGAATACTGACACTGTGGCTACAGCTAGGGAGGAAATCGGACGTGTATGTTTCCATGAGAGAATAGTCCTGAATCTCCTGTGGAGACTGCAGAGGAACCCCAAGATCCATGTGAGCACTGGAGAAGAAAGGTCAGGTTCCAGCTTCGGCTCCAGATGGGGACTTAGGACCCTGCACCGACTGGAGAGGAATCCCGAGGGGCCCCTCTCCACTCGCAAGGAGACTGGTCTTTCCTGAGACCACACGAGTGGGTCCCTGAGGTTCCCGTCGTAACTCGAGAGGAACCTACCACAACTCGAGAAAAACCAGGATGTTCTCCTCTCCAGGCGAGATGAGGCCCTTTTACACTGTGGCGTCTCAAGGGAAATCACGCCTTCCCTCTTGAACCTCGCAAGGGTCCTTCACACCCTTGCTGCAACTCAAGAAGTTCCCCGACATACCCTTGTCTACTCGAGAGGAACATTGAGGGTCCCACCACAACTCAAGAGGAGCCCCCTTTCCCCCTCCTCCGCTCCAGGTGAGGATTCCTTTACCTGCTTCATTGGGAATGTATTCTGGCATTCCTGTCGCACAGCAGGAGGATGTACTCTAAACAGGAAAGTCGAGAGGAACTCCAGGGTTCGTGCCATCATTCCAAAAGACCCCCAAATGTCTAAGACCACTACAGATGAACTTGATTTCCCTGAACTGCCTCGAAGGGCACCAACAGCATCGAATCACACAACAGGGTCACGTGCGACAGCGCTGTGGAACCTCGAGGGAAATCCACAGATCCCTGTGTCAGTTATTCAGGAAAATTGACACTGCTGCTACAGCTCTGGAGGAAAACGGATGTGTATGTTTCCATGGGAGAAGAGTCCTGAATCTCTTGTGGAGACTCCAGAGGAACCCACGATCCATGTGCACACTGGAGAGGAAACCTCAGGTTCCAGCTTCGGCTCCAAACGGGGACTTAGGACCCTGCACCGACTGGAGAGGAATCCCGAGGGGCCCCTCTCCACTCGCAAGGAGACTGGTCTTTCCTGAGACCACACGAGTGGGTCCCTGAGGTTCCCGTCGTAACTCGAGAGGAACCTACCACAACTCGAGAAAAACCAGGATGTTCTCCTCTCCAGGCGAGATGAGGCCCTTTTACACTGTGGCGTCTCAAGGGAAATCACGCCTTCCCTCTTGAACCTCGCAAGGGTCCTTCACACCCTTGCTGCAACTCAAGAAGTTCCCCGACATACCCTTGTCTACTCGAGAGGAACATTGAGGGTCCCACCACAACTCAAGAGGAGCCCCCTTTCCCCTTCCTCCGCTCCAGGTGAGGATTCCTTTACCTGCTTCATTGGGAATGTATTCTGGCATTCCTGTCGCACAGCAGGAGGATGTACTCTAAACAGGAAAGTCGAGAGGAACTCCAGGGTTCGTGCCATCATTCCAAAAGACCCCCAAATGTCTAAGACCACTACAGATGAACTTGATTTCCCTGAACTGCCTCGAAGGGCACCAACAGCATCGAATCACACAACAGGGTCACGTGCGACAGCGCTGTGGAACCTCGAGGGAAATCCACAGATCCCTGTGTCAGTTATTCAGGAAAATTGACACTGCTGCTACAGCTCTGGAGGAAAACGGATGTGTATGTTTCCATGGGAGAAGAGTCCTGAATCTCTTGTGGAGACTCCAGAGGAACCCACGATCCATGTGCACACTGGAGAGGAAACCTCAGGTTCCAGCTTCGGCTCCAAACGGGGACTTAGGACCCTGCACCGACTGGAGAGGAATCCCGAGGGGCCCCCTCCACTCGCATGGAGACTGGCCTTTCCTGAGGCCACACAAGTGGTTCCCTGATGTTCCCATCGTGACTCAAGAGGAAACTGCTGCAACTCGAGAAAAACCAGGACGTACTCCTCGCCAGGAGAGATGAGGCCCTTTTAGCTGTGGCGTCTTGAGGGAAATCACGCCTTCCCGCTTGAACCTCGCAAGGGTCCTTCACACCGTTGCTGGAACTCAAGAAGTTCCACGACATACCCGTCTCCACTCGGGAGGAATACCAAGGGTCCTGGCACAACTTAAGAAGAGCCCTGTTTCCCCATTGTGAGCTTGAGATGAGGGTTCCTTTCCCTGCTTCATTGGGAAAGGATTTCCGGCATTCCCGATGCATCTCAGGAGGAGCCGCTCTCAACAGGACAGTTGAGAAGAACTCCAGAGACCATGCCACCTTTCCAAAAGACCCACAGCTGTCTCAATACACTCCAGATGAACATGATTTCCCTGCACTGCCTCAAAGGTCACTCTGAGCATCTATTGACACCTCGGTGGTACGCATGACTGCCCTGTGCCACCTCGAGGGAAAGCCACAGATCCCTGTGTCAGTTCTTCGGGAAAACTGACACTGCTGCTGCAGTTCGGGAGGAAAACAGACGTATATACTTCCACACGAGAAGAGTCCTGAATCTCCTGTGGAGACTCCAGAGGAACCCCCATCTCCACGTGAGCAATGGAAAGGAAACCTCAGCTTCCAGCTTCGGCTCCAGATGAGAACTTAGGAACCGGCACCGACTGGAGAGGAATTGCGAGGGGCCCCTCTCCATTCGCATGGAGACGGGCCTTCCTGAGGCCACACGAGCGGTTCCCTCAGGTTCCCATCGTAACTCGAGAGGAACCTGCCGCAACTCGAGAAAAACCAGGATGTTCTCCCCTCCAGGCGAGATGAGGCCTTTTTACGCTGTGGCGTCTTGAGGGAAATCACGCCTTCCCTCTTGAACCTCGCAAGGGTCCTTCACACCCTTGCTGCAACTCAAGAAGTTCCCCGTAATACCCTTGTCCACTCGAGAGGATCACTGAGGGTCCCACCACAACTCAAGAGGAGCCCCCTTTCCCCCTCCTGCCCTCCAGATGAGGGTTCCTTCCCTGCTTCGTTGGGAATGGATTCTTGAGTTCCCGTCGCAGAGCAGGAGGATGAGCTCTCAACAGGAAAGTCGAAAGGAACGCCAAGGGTTGTGCCATCATTGCAAAAGACCCCCAGATGTTTCGTTTCACTACAGATGAACCTGATTTCCCTGCACTGCCTCGAAGGTCACCCCCAGCATCGAATCACACCACGGTGTCACGTTCGACAGCCCTGTGGCAACTCGAGGGAAATCCACAGATCCTTGTGTCAATTCTTCGGGATAACTGACACTGCTGCTACAGAATGGAAGGGTAGCAGACGTGCATGTAACCACTCGAGAGGAGGACTGACTTCCCTGTGGAGACTCCTGAGGAACGCCAAGGTCCATATCAGCACTGGAGAGGTAACCTCAGTTTCTGGCCTCTGCTCCAGACGAGGACTTAGGACCCAGAACCAACTGGAGAAGAATCCCCTCGCACCTTTGCAAGCAGACTGGCCTTTCTTCAGGCCTCTCGAGCAGGTCCTGGGAGTCTCCATCATAACTCGAGTGGACCCTGCTCCAAATCTCGAAAAACCAGGAGGTTCTCCCCTTCAGGCGGGATGAAGCCGTTTTCTGCTGTGGCATCCTGAGAGAAATCACACCTTCCCTCCTGAAACAAAAAAGGGTCCTTCACACCCTTGCGACAACTCAAGAAGTTCCCCGACATACCCATCTCCACTCGAGAGGAACACTGAGGGTCCCACTACAACTCAAGAGGAGCCCTGTCTCCCCCTCTTCCGCTCGAGATGAGGGTTCCTTTCCCTGCTTCACTGGGAAATGATTCCTGCTGTTCCCGTCGCATCTCAAGAGGTGGCGCTCGCAACAGGAAAGCCGATATCTCCATGGGATGTGCCAACATACTAAAAGTCCCCCAGATATCTCAGTCCACTCCAGATGAACCTGATTTCACTGCTACGTCACGTGTCACTCGGGTATCGCCTCACACCACGGTGGCTCATGCCACAGCCCTGTGGCATCTCGAGGGAAAGACAGAGATCCCTGTGTCAACTCGACGGGAAGACTGACACTGCTGCTACAGCTTGGGAGGAAAACGGACGTGCATGTAACCACAGGAGACGAGGCCTTACTCCCTTGGGGAGACTCCAGAGGAACCCCAAGATCCATGGCAGCACAGAAGAGGAAACCTCAGGTTCCAGCTTCAGCTCCAGATGGGGACTTCGTGCCCGGCACCGACTGGAGAGGTATCCCGTGGGTCCCCTCACAAGTTGCATAGAGACTGGCCTTTCCTGAGGCCACACGAATGGGTCCCTGATGCCCCCGTCGTAACTCGAGAGGGACCTGCCACAACTCGAGAAAAACCAGGACATTCTCCCCTCCAGGCGAGATGAGGCCTTTTTATGCTGTGGCGTCCTGAGGGAAAACACGCCTTCCCTTTTGAACCTCACAACGGTCCTTCACACCCTTGCTGCAACTCAAGAAGTTCCCCGACATACCCTTGTCCACTCGAGAGGAACACTGAGGGTCCCACCACAACTCAAGAGGAGCCCCCTTTCCCCCTCCTCCACTCCAGATGAGGGTTCCTTTCCCTGCTTCGTCGGGAATGGATTCTGGCGTTCCCGTCGCACAGCAAAAGGATGTGCTCTCAACAGGAATTCGAGAGGAACTCCAGGGGTCATTCCATCATTCCAAAAGAGCCCCAAATGTCTAAGCCCACTACAGATGAAATTGATTTCCCTGCACTACCTCGAAGGTCACCAACAGCATCGAATCACACCACAGTGGCACATGCGACAGCCCTGTGGCTCCTCGAGGGAATCCACAGATTCCTGTGTCAGTTCTTCAGGAAAACTGAAACTGCTGCTACAGCTCGGGAGGAAAACGGACGTGTATGTTTCCACGCGAGAAGAGTCCTGAATCTCCTGTGGAGACTCCAGAGGAACCTCAAGATCCATGTGAGCACTGGAGTGGAAACCTCAGGGTCCATCTTCGGCTCCAGACGGGGACTAAGGACCCGGCACCGACTGGAGAGGAATCCCGAGGGGCACCTCTCCACTCACATGGAGTCTGGCCTTTCCTGAGGCCACACGAGCCGTTCCCTGAGGTTCTGTTCGTAACTCGAGAGGAACCTGCCGCAACTCGATAAAAACCAGGATGTTCTCCTCTCCAGGAGAGATGAGGCCCTTTTATGCTGTGGCGTCTCGAGGGATATCACGCCTTCCCTCTTTATTCTCGCAAGGGTCCTTCACACCCTTGCTGAAACTCAAGAAGTTCCCCAACATACCCTTGTCCACTCGAGAGGAACACTGAGGGTCCCACCACAACTCAAGAGGAGCCCCCTTTCCCCCTCCTCCACTCCAGATGAGGGTTCCTTTCCCTGCTTGATCGGGAATGGATTCTGGTGTTCCCCTTGCATAGCAAGTGGATGTGCTCACAACAGGAAAGTCAAAAGGAAGGCCAGGGGTCGTGCCATCATTCGAAAAGACCCCCAAATGTCTCATTCCACTACAGAAGTACCTGATTTCCCTGCACTGCCTAGAAGTTCACCCCAGCATCGAATCACACCACGGTGGCACGTATGACAGCCCTGTGGCACCTCGAGGGAAATCCACAGTTCCCTGTGTCAATTCTTCGGGAAAACTGACACTGCTGCTACAGCTCGGGAGGAAAACGGATGTTTATGTTTCCACATGAAAAGAGTCATGAATCTCCTGTGGAGACTACAGAAGAACCCCAAGATCCATGTGAGCACTGGAGAGGAATCCTCATGTTCCAGCTTCGGCTATAGACGGGGACTTAGGTCCCTGAACCAACTGGAGAGGAATCATGTGGGGCCTCTCTCAACTCAGATGGAGACTGGCCTTTCCTGAGGCCACACAAGCAGCTTTCTTAGTTTTCCATCATTACTCAATAGGAACCTTCCGCAACTCGAGAAAAACCAGAACTTTCTCCTCTCCAGGCGAGATGAGGCCCTTTTACGCTGTGGCGTCTCGAGGGAAATCACGCCTTCCCTCTTGAACCTCGCAAGGGTCATTCACACCCTTGCCGCAGCTCAAGAAGTGCCATGACATACCCGTCTCCACTCAGGAGGAACACCGAGGGTCCTGGCACAACTCAAGAGGAGCCCTGTTTCCCCCTCATGAGCTCGAGATGAGGGTTCCTTTCCCTGCTTCTTCGGGAAAGGATTTCCGGAATTCCTGACACATCTCAGGAGGAGCCTCTCTCAACAGGACAGTCGAGAAGAACTCCAGGGGCCGTGGCACCATTCCAAAAGACCACAGCTTTCTCAGTTCACTCCAGATGAACATGATTTCCCTGCACTGCATTGAAGGTCAGTACGCGTGATGGCCCTGTGGCACCTCGAGGGAAAGCCACAGATCCCTGTGTCAACACAACGGGAAGACTGACACTGCTGCTACAGCACGGAAGGGTAGCAGACGTGCATGCAACCACTCGAGATGACTGACTCCCCTGTGGAGACTCCTGAGGAACCCCAAGGTCCATGTTAGCAGTGGAGACGTAACCTCAGTTTCCGGCCTCTGCTTCAGATGAGGAATTAGGACTCGGAACCAACTGGAGAAGAATCTCCTTGCAACTTGCATGTAGACTGGCCTTTCTTCAGGCCTCTCAAGTGGGTCCTGGGGGTCTCCGTCGTAACTCGAGTGGACCCTGCTGCAAATCTAGAAAAACCGGGAGGTTCTCACCTCCAGGTGGGATGAAGTCGTTTTCTGCTGTGGCATCCCGGGAGAAATCACACCTTCCCTCCTGAAACACAAAGGGTCCTTCACACCCTTGCGACAACTCAAGAAGTTCCCTGACATACCCATCTCCACTCGAGAGGAACACTGAGGGTCCCATCACAACTCAAGAGGAGCCCCCTTTCTCCCCTTCCACTCGAGATGAGGGTTCCTTTCCCTGCTTTGTCGGGAAAGGATTCCCGCTGTTCCCATAGCATCACAAGTGGTGGGGCTCTCAACAGGAAAGCCGAGATCTCCAGGGGACGTGCCAACATACTAAAAGTCCCCCAGATGTCTCAGTCCACTCCAGATGAACCTTATTTCACTGTACTACGTCGAGTGTCACTCGGGTATCGCCTCACATCACGGTGGTTCATGCCACAGCCCTGTGGCATCTCGAGGGACAAGACAGAGATCCCTGTGTCAACTCGATGGGAAGACTGACACTGCTGCTACAGCTCGGGAGGAAAATGGACGTGTATGTTTCCACGTTAGAAGAGTCCTGAATCTCCTGTGGAAACTCCAGAGGAACCTCAAGATCTGTGTGAGCACTGGAGAGGAAACCTCAGGTTCCAGCTTCGCCTCCAGATGGGGACTTAGGACCTGGCACTGACTGGAGAGGAATCCGAGGGGCCCCTCTCCACTCGCATGGAGACTGGCCTTTCCTGAGGCCACACGAGTGGTTCCCTGAGGTTCCTGTCGTGGCTCGAGAGGAATCTGCTGCAACTCGAGGAAAACCAGGACGTTATCCCCTCCAGGCAAGATGAGGCCCTTTTACGCTGTGGCGTCTCGAGGGAAATCAGGCCTTCCCTCTTGAATCTCACAAGGGTCCTCACACCCTTGCTGAAACTCAAGAATTTCCCCGACATACCCTTGTGCACTCGAGAGGAACACTGAGGGTCCCACCACAAGTCAAGAGGAGCCCCCTTTCCCCCTCCTCCACTCCAGAGGAGGATTCCTTTCCCTGCTTTCTCAGGAATGGATTCTGGCGTTCCCGTTGCACAGCAAGAGGATGTGCTATCAACAGGAATGTCGAAAGAACGCCAGGGGTCATGCCATCATTCCAAAAGACCCCCAAATGTCTCATTCCACTACAAATGAACCTGATTTCCCTGCACTGCCTCGAAGGTCACCCCCAGCATTGAATCACACCACAGTGGCACGTGCGACAGCCCTGTGGCACCTCGAGGGAAATCCACAGTTCCCTGTGTCAGTTCTTTGGGAAAACTGACACTGCTGCTACAGCTTGGGAGGAAAACGGACATGTATGTTTCCAGGCAAGAAGAGTCCTGACTCTCCTGTGGAGACTCCAGAGGAACCCCAAGATCCATGTGAGCACTGGAGAGGAAACCTCAGGTTCCAGCTTCGGCTCCAGATGGGGACTTAGGACCTAGCACCAACTGGAGAGGAATCCCGAGGGGACCCTCCGAACTCTCGTGGAGACTGACCTTTCCTGAGGTCACACGAGCGGGTCCCTGAGGTTCCCATCCTAACTCGACAGGAACCTTCCACAACTCGAGAAAAACCAGTACATTCTCCTCTCCAGGCGAGTTGAGGCCCTTTTACACTGTGGTGTTTCAAGGGAAATCACGCCTTTCCTCTTGAACCTCGCGAGGGTCCTTCACACCCTTGCTGCAACTCAAGAAGTTCCACGACATATGCGTTTCCACTCGGGAGGAACCCCGAGGGTCCTGGCACAACTCAAGAGGAGCCCTGTTTCCCCCTTGTGAGCTCGAGATGAGGGTTCCTTTCCCTGTTTCTTCAGGAAAGGATTTCCAGCGTTCCCGACGCAACTCAGGAGGAGCCACTCTCAACAGGACAGTCGAGAAGAATTCCAGGGAACGTGACACCATTCCACAAGACCCACAGCTGTCTCAGTCCACTCCAGATGAACATGATTTCCCTGCACTGCCTCGAAGGTCACTCCGAGCATCGACTGACACCTCGGTGGTATGCGTGACTGCCCTGTGGCACCTCGAGGGAAAGCCACAGATCCCTGTGTCAACTCAACGGGAAGACTGACACTGCTGCTACAGCACGGAAGGGAAGCAGACGTGCATGTAACCACTCGAGATGAGGACTGACTCCCCTGTGGAGACTCCTGAGGAACCCCAAGGTCCATGTCAGCACTGGAGAGGTAAACTCAGTTTCTGAGCTCTGCTCCCAATGAGGACTTATGACTCGGAACCAGCTGGAGAAGAATCTCCTTGCAACTTGCATGCAGACTGGCCTTTCTTCAGGCCTCTCGAGCGGGTCCTGGGGGTCTCCGTCATAACTCGAGTGGACCCTGCTGCAAATCTAGAAAAACCAGGAGGCTGTCCCCTCCAGGCGGGATGAAGCCATTTTCTGCTGTGGCATCCTGGGAGAAATCACACTTTCCCTCCTGAAACACAAAGGGTCCTTCACACCCTTGCGACAACTCAAGAAGTTCCCTGACATACCCATCTCCATTCGAGAGGAACACTGAGGGTCCCACCACAACTCAAGAAGAGCCCCCTTTGCCCCTCTTCCGCTCGAGATGATGGTTCCTTTCCCTGCTTGGTCGGGAAAGGATTCCCGCTGTTCCTGTCGCATCTCAAGAGGTGGGGCTCTCAACAGGAAAGCCAAGATCTCCAGGGGACATGCCAACATACTAAAAGTCCCCCAGATGTCTCAGACCACTTCAGATGAACCTGATTTCACTGCACTACGTCGAGTGTCACTCGGGTATCGCCTCACACCATGGTGGCTAATGCCACAGCCCTGTGACCTCTTGAGGGAAAGACAGAGATCCCTGTGTCAACTTGACGGGAAGATGGACACTGCTGCTATAGCTCAGGAGTAAAGTGGACGTGCATGTAACCACAGGGGCGAGGCCTTACTCCCCTGGGGAGACTCCAGAGGAGCCCCAAGATCCATGGCAACACAGAAGAAGAACCTCAGGTTCCAGCTTCGGCTCCAGATGCGGACTTTGGACCTGGCATCGACTGGATAGGAATCTCGTGGGCCCCCTCTCAAGTTGCATGGAGACTGGCCTTTCCTGAGGCCACACGAGCGGGTCCCTGATATCCCCATTGTAACTCAAGTGGGACCTGCCATAACTCGAGAAAAACCAGGAGGATCTCCCCTCCAGGCGAGATGAGGCCGTTTTCTGCTGCAGCATCCCGAGGGAAATCACTCCTTCCCTCTTGAACCTCACAAAGGTCCTTCACACCCTTACTGAAACTCAAGAAGTTCCCTGACATACCCTTCTCCACTCGAGAGGAACACTGAGGGTCCCACCACAAGTCAAGAGGAGCCCCCTTTCCCCCTCCTCCGCTCCAGATGAGGGTTCCTTTCCCTGCTTCGTCAGGAATGGATTTTGGTGTTTCTGTCACACAGCAAGAGGATGTGCTCTCAACAGGAAAGTCGAGAGGAAGTCCAGGGGTCGTGCCATCATTCCAAAAGACCCCCAAATGTCTAAGCCTACTACAGATGAACTTGATTTCCCTGCACTGCCTCGAAGATCACCAACAGCATCAAATCACACCACAGTGGCACGTGCAACAGCCCTGTGGCACCTCGAGGGAAATCCACAGATCCCTGTGTCAGTTCTTAGGAAAAACTGACTCTGCTGCTATAGCTCGGGAGGAAAATGGATGTGTATGTTTCCATGCAAGAAGAGTCCTGAATCTCCTGTGGAGACTCCAGAGGAACCTCAAGATCCATGTGAGTGCTGAAGAGGAAACCTCAGGTTCCAGCTTCGGCTCAAGACTGGGACTTAGGACCCTGCACCGACTGGAGAGGAATGTCGAGGGGCCCCTCTCCACTCGCATGGGGACTGGCCTTTCCTGAGGCCACACGAGGGGTTCCCTTAGGTACCCGTCATAACTCGACAGGAACCTGCCGCAACTCGAGAAAAACCAGGACGTTCTCCCCTCCAGGCGAGACGAGGCCCTTTTACGCTGTGGCACCTCAAGGGAAATCATGCCTTCCCTCTTGAACCTCCCAAGGGTCTTTCACACGCTTGCTGCAACTCAAGAAATTCCCCGACATACCCTTCTCCACTCGAGAGGAACACTGAGTGTCCCACCACAACTCAAGAGGAGCCCCCTTTCTCCATCCTCCGCTCCAGATGAGGGTTCCTTTCCCTGCTTCGTCGGGAATGGATTCTGGAATTCCCGTCGCAGAGCAAGAGGATGTTGTCTCAACAGGAAAGTCGAAAAGAACGCCAGGGGTCGTGCCATCATTCCGAATGACCCCCAAATGTCTCATTCCACTACACATGAACCTGATTTCCCTGCACAGCCTCGAAGGTCACCAACAGCATCGAATCACATCCTGGTGGCACGTGGGACAGCCCTGTGGCACCTCGAGGGAAATCCACAGATCCCTGAGTCAATTCTTCGAGAAAACTGACACTGCTGCTCCAGCTCGGGAAGAAAAAGGATGTGTATGTTTCCACGCGAAAAGAGTCCTGAATCTCCTGTGGAGACTCCAGAGGAACCCCAAGATCCATGTGAGCACTGGAGAGGAAGCCACAGGTTCCAGCTTTGGCTGCAGACGGGGACTTAGGAAACTGATCCGACTGGAGAGGAATACCGAGGGGCCCCTCTCAACTCGCATGGAGACTGGCCTTTCCTGAGGCCGCACCAGAGGGTCCCTGAGTTTCCCGTCGTAACTCGAGAGGAACCTGCTGCAACTCCAGAAAAACCAGGACGTTCTCCTCTCCAGGCGAGATGAGGCCCTTTTACACTGTGGCGATTTGAGGGAAATCACGTCTTCCCTCTTGAACCTCGCAAGGTCCTTCACACCTTGGTGAAACTCAAGAAGTTCCACGACATACCTGTCTTCAGTCGGGAGGAACACCGAGGGTCCTGGCACAATTCAAGAGGAGTCCTGTTTCTCCCTCGTGAGCTCGAGATGAGAGTTCCTTTCCCTGCTTCTTCAGGAAAGGATTTCTGGCATTCCTGATGCATCTCAGGAGGAGCCGCTCTCAACAGGACAGTCGAGAAGAACTCCAGGTACCATGCCACCATTCCAAAAGACCCACAGCTGTCTCAGTCCACTCCAGATGAACATGATTTCCCTGCACTGCCTCGAAGGTCACTCTGAGCATCGACTGACACCTCAGTGGTAAGCGTGACTGCCCTGTGGCACCTCGAGGGAAAGCCACAGATCCCTGTCAACTCAACCGGAAGACTGATACTGCTGCTACAGCATGGAAGGGTAGCAGACGTGCATGTAACCATTCAAGATGAGGACTGACTCCCCTGTGGAGACTCCCGAGGAACCCCAAGGTCAATGTCTGCACTGGAGAGGTAACCTCAGTTTCCGGCCTCTGCTCCAGACGAGGACTTAGGACCCGGAACCGACTGGAGAAGAATCCCCTCGCAACTTGCATGCAGACTGGCCTTTCTTCAGGCCTCTCGAGCGGGTCCTGGGGGTCTCCGTTGTAACTCGACTGGACCTTGCTCAAATCCAGAAAAACCAGGAGGTTCTCCCCTCCAGGCGGGATGAAGCCGTTTTCTGCTGTGGCATCCCGAGAGAAATCACACCTTCCTTCCTGAAACACAAAGGGTCCTTCACACCCTTGTGACAACTCAAGAAGTTCCCCGACATACCCATCTCCTCTCGAGAGGAACACTGAGGGTCCCACCACAACTCAAGAGGNCCGAGAGAAATCACACCTTCCTTCCTGAAACACAAAGGGTCCTTCACACCCTTGTGACAACTCAAGAAGTTCCCCGACATACCCATCTCCTCTCGAGAGGAACACTGAGGGTCCCACCACAACTCAAGAGGAGCCCCCTTTCCCCCTCTTCTTCCCGACATGAGGGTTCCTTTCCCTGCTTCGTCGGGAAAGGATTCCTGCTGTTCCCGTCGCATCTCAAGTGGTGGCGCTCTCAACAGGAAAGCCAAGATCTCCAAGGGACGTGCCAACATACTAAAAGTCCCCCAGATGTCTCAGTACACTCCAGTGGAACCTGATTTCAGTGCTCTATGTTGAGTGTCACTCGGGTATCGCCTCACACCATGGTGGCTCATGCCAGAGCCCTGTGGCATCTCGAAGGAAAGACAGAGATCCCTGTTTCAACTCGATGGGAAGACTGACACTGCTGCTACAGCTCGGGAGGAAAGCGGACGTGCATGTAACCACAGGAGACGAGGCGTTACTCCTCTGGGGAGACTCCAGAGGATCCCGAAGATCCATGACAGCACAGAAAAGAAAACCTCAGGTTCCAGCTTCAGCTCCAGACGGGGACTTCAGACCCGGCACCGACTGGAGAGGAATCCTATGGGTTCCCTCTCAAGTTGCATGGAGATTGGCCTTTCCTGAGGCCACATGAGTGGGTCCCTGATGTCTCCATCGTAACTCGAGAGGGACCTGCCACAACTCGAGAAAAACCAGGAGGTTCTCCCCTGCAGGCGAGATGAGGCCATTTTCTGCTGCGGCATCCCTAGAGAAATCACTCTTTCCCTCATGAACCTGATAGGGTCTTTCACACCCTTACTGCAACTCTAGAAGTTCCCCGACACACCCTTGTCCACGCGAGAGGAACACTGAGGGTCCCACCACAACTCAAGAGGAGCCCCCTTTCCTCCTCCTTTGCTCCAGATGAGGGTTCCTTTCCCTGCTTCGTCAGGAATGGATTCTGGCATTCCCGTCGCACAGCAAGAGNTGTCCACGCGAGAGGAACACTGAGGGTCCCACCACAACTCAAGAGGAGCCCCCTTTCCTCCTCCTTTGCTCCAGATGAGGGTTCCTTTCCCTGCTTCGTCAGGAATGGATTCTGGCATTCCCGTCGCACAGCAAGAGGATGTGCTCTCAACAGGAAAGTCGAAAAGAATGCAAGGGGTCATACCATCATTCCAAAAGACCCACAAATGTCTCATTCCACTACAGATGAACCTGATTTCCCTGCACTGCCTCGAAGGTCACCAACAGCATCGAATCACACAACTCTCGCACTTGCGACAGCCCTGTGGCATCTGGAGGGAAATCCACAGATCCCTGTGTCAATTCTTCAGGAAAAGTGACACTGCTGCTACAGCTCGGGAGGAAAATGGACGTGTATGTTTCCACGCGAGAAGAGTCCTGAATCTCCTGTGAAGACTCCAGTGGAACCCCATTATCCATGTGAGAACTGAAGAGGAAACCTCGGGTTCCAGGTTTGGCTCCAGATGGGGACTTAGGACCCTGCATGGACTGGAGAGGAATCCCGATGGGCCCCTCTCAAGTCACATGGAGAATGGCCTTTCCTGAGGCCACACGAGCGGGTCCCTGAGGTTCCCATGGTAACTCGAGAGGAACTTGCTGCAACTCGTGAAAAACCATGAAGTTCTCCCCTCCAGGAGAAATGAGGCCCTTTTACGCTGTGGCATCTCGAGGGAAATCACGCCTTCCCTCTTGAACCTCACAAGGGTNCTCGAGAGGAACTTGCTGCAACTCGTGAAAAACCATGAAGTTCTCCCCTCCAGGAGAAATGAGGCCCTTTTACGCTGTGGCATCTCGAGGGAAATCACGCCTTCCCTCTTGAACCTCACAAGGGTCCTTCACACACTTGTTGCAACTCAAGAAGTTCCACGATATGCCCATCTCCACTCGGGTGGAACACTGAGGTTCCTGGCATAACTCAGGAAGGGCCCTGTTTCCCCTTCATGAGCTCGAGATGAGGGATCATTTCCCTGCTTCTTCGGGAAAGGATTTCTGGCGTTCCCGACGCATCTCAGGAGGAGCCGCTCTCAATAGGACAGTCGAGAAGAAGTCCAGGGAATGTGCCACAATTCCAAAAGAACCACAGCTGTCTCAGTCCACTCCAGATGAACATGATTGCTCTGCACTGCCTCAAAGGTCACTCCGAGCATCGACTGACACCTCGGTGGTACACATGACTGCCCTGTGGCACCTCGAGGGAAAGCCACAGATCCCTGTGTCAACTCAGCGGGAAGACTGACACTGCTGCTACAGCATGGAAGGGTANTGCCTCAAAGGTCACTCCGAGCATCGACTGACACCTCGGTGGTACACATGACTGCCCTGTGGCACCTCGAGGGAAAGCCACAGATCCCTGTGTCAACTCAGCGGGAAGACTGACACTGCTGCTACAGCATGGAAGGGTAGCAGACGTGCATGTAACCACTCGAGACGAGGAATGACTCCCATGTGGAGACTCCCGAGGAACCCCAAGGTCCATGTCAGCACTGGAGATGTAACCTCAGTTTCTGTCCTCTGCTCCCGATGAGGAATTAAGACTCGGAAACAAATGGAAAAGAATCTCCTCGCAACTTGCATGCAGACTGGCCTTTCTTCAGGCCTCTCGAGCGGGTCCTGGGGGTCTCCATCGAAACTCGAGTGGACCCTGCTGCAAATCTAGAAAAACCAGGAGGTTGTCCCCTCCAGGCGGGATGAAGCCGTTTTCAGCTGTGGCATCTCGAGAGAAATCACACCTTCCCTCCTGAAACACAAAGGGTCCATCACACCCTTGCGACAACTCAAGAAGTACCCTGACATAACCATCTCCACTCGAGAGGAACACTGAGGGTCCCAGCACAACTCAAGAGGAGCCCCCTTTCACCCTCTTCCACTCGAGATGAGGATTCCTTTCCCTGCTTAGTCGGGAAAGGATTCCCGCTGTTCCCATCACATCTCAAGAGGTGGGGCTCTCAATAGGAAAGCCGAGATCTCCAGCGGACATGCCAACATAGTAAAAGTCCCCCAGATGTCTCAGTCCACTCCAGATGGACCTGATTTCACTGACCTATGTCGAGTGTCACTCGGGTATCGCCTCACACCACGGTGGCTCATGCCACAATCCTGTGGCATCTCGAGGGAAAAAAAGAGATCCCTGTGTCAACTCGACGGGAAGGCTGACACTGCTGCTACAGCTCGGGAGGAAAGCGGACGTGCATGTAACCACAGGAGATGAGGCCTTACTCCCCTGGGGAGACTCCAGAGGAACCCCAAGATCCATGGCAGCACAGAAGAGAAAACCTCAGGTTCCAGCTTCGGCTCCAGACGGGGACTTCGGACCCGGCAGCGACTGTAGAGGAATCCTGTGGGTCCCCTCGGAAGTTGCATGGAGACTGGCCTTTCCTGAGGCGACACAAGCTGGTCCCTGATATCCCTGTCATAACTCGAGAGGGACCTGCCACAACTCGAGAAAAAACAGGAGGTTCTCCCCTCCAGGCAAGATGAGGCCGTTTTCTGCTGCGGCATCCTGAGAGAAATCATGCCTTCCCTCCTGAACCTGATAGGGTCCTTCACAGCCTTACTGCAACTCAAGAAGATCCCCGACATACCTTTCTCCACTCGAGAGCAACTCTGAGGGTCCCACCAAAACTCAAGAGGAGCCCGCTTTTCCCTCCTCTGCTCCAGATGGGGGTTCCTTTCCCTGCTTCGTCGGGAGTGGATTCTGGCGTTACAGTCGCACAGCAAAAGGATGTGCTCTCAACAGGAAAGTCCAAAGGAACTCCAGGGATCTTCCATCATTCCAAAATATCCCCAAATGTCTCATTCCACTACAAATGAACCTGATTTCCCTGCACTGCCTCGAAGGTCACCCCTAGCATCAAATCACACCACGATGGCATGTGCAACAGCCCTGTGGCACCACGAGGGAAATCCACAGATCCCTGTGTCAATTCTTTGGGAAAACTGACACTGCTGCTATAGCTTTGGAGGAAAACGGACGTGTATGTTTCCAAGCGAGAAGAGTCCTGAATCTCCTGTGGAGACTCCAGAGGAACCCCAAGATCCATGTGAGCACTGGAGAGGAAACCTCAGGTTCCAGCTTCGGCTCCAGACGAGGACTTAGGACCCTGATCCGACTGGAGAGGAATCCCGACGGGCCCCTCCCAACTCACATGGAGACTGGCCTTTCCTGAGGTCACACGAGCGGGTCCCTGAGGTTCCAATCGTAAGTCGAGAGGAACCTGCCACAACTCATGAAAAACCAGGAAGTTCTCCCCTCCAGGAGAAATGAGGCCCTTTTACGCTGTGGCATCTCGAGGGAAATCACGCCTTCCCTCTTGAACCTCACAAGGGTCCTTCACACACTTGCTGCAACTCAAGAAGTTCCACGACATACCCATCTCCACTCGTGTGGAACACCGAGGGTCCTGGCACAACTCAAGAGGAGCCCTGTTTCCCCCTCATGAGCTCGAGATGAGGGTTCCTTTCCCTTCTTCTTCGGGAATGGATTTCCGGCGTTCCCGATGCATCTCAGGAGGAGCTGCTCTCAACAGGACAGTCGAGAAGAACTCCAGGGACCGTGCCACCATTCCAAAAGACCCACAGCTGTCTCAGTCCACTGCAGATGAACATGATTTCCCTGCACTGCCTCGAAGGGCACCCCGAGCATTGACTGAAACCTCGGTGGTACACGTGACTGCCTTGAGGCACATCGAGGCAAAGCCACAGATCCCTGTGTCAACTCAATGGGAAGACTGACAATGCTGCTACAGCACGGAAGGGTAGCAGACGTGCATGGAACCACTCGAGACGAGGACTGACCCCCTGTGGAGACTCCTGAGGAACCCCAAGGTCCATGTCAACACTGGAGAGTTAACCTCAGTTTCTGGCCTCTGCTCCAGATGAGGACTTAGGACCCGGAACCGACTGGAGAAGAATCCACTCGCAACTTGCATGCCGACTGGCTTTTCTTCAGGCCTCTCGAGTGGGTCCTGGGGGTTTCGGTCGTAACTCGAGTGGAACCTGCTGCAAATCTAGAAAAACCAGGAGGTTCTCCCCTCCAGGCGGGATCAAGCCGTTTTCTGCTGTGGCATCCCGGGAGAAATCACACCTTCCCTCCTGAAACACAAAGGGTCCTTCACACCCTTGCGCCAACTCAAGAAGTACCCCGACATACCCATCTCCACTCGAGAGGAACACTGAGGGTCCCACCACAACTCAAGAGGAGCCCCCTTTCCCCCTCTTCCACTCGAGATGAGGGTTCCTTTCCCTGCTTCGTAGGGAAAGGATTCCCGCTGTTCCCGTCGCATCTCAAGAGGTGGCACTCTCAGCAGGAAAGCCGAACTCTCCAGGGGACGTGCCAACATACTAAAAGTCCCCCAGATGTCTCAGTTCACTCAGATGAACCTGATTTCACTGCACTATGTCGAGTGTCACTCGGGTATCGCCTCACACCACGGGGGCTCATGCCACAGCCCTGTGGCATCTCGAGGGAAAGACAGAGATCCCTGTGTCAACTCGACGGGAAGACTGACACTGCTGCTACAGCTCGGGAGGAAAGCGGACGTGCATGTAACCACAGGAGACGAGGCCTTACTCCCCTGGGGAGACTCCAGAGGAACCCCAAGATCCATAGCAGCACAGAAGAGGAAACCTCAGGTTCCAGCTTCGGCTCCAGATGGGGACTTCGGACCCAATACCAACTGGAGAGGAATCCCGTGGGTCCTCTCTCAAGTTGCATGGAGCCTGGCCTTTCCTGAGGTCACACGAGTGGGTCCCTGATGTCCCCGTCATAACTCGAGCTGGACTTACCACAACTCGAGAAAAACCAGGAGGCTTTCCCCTCCAGGCGAGATGAGGCCGTTTTCTGCTCCGGCATCCTGAAAGAAATCACTCCTTCCCTCCTGAACTTGATAGGGTCCTTCATACCCTTACTGCAACTCAAGAAGTTCCCCGACATATCCATCTCCACTCGAGAGGAACACTGAGGGTCCCACCACAACTCAAGAGGAGCCACTGTCCCCCTCCTCCACTCCAGATGAGGGTTCCTTTCCCTGCTTCGTCGTGAATGGATTCTGGCATTCCCGTCGCACAGCAAGAGGATGTTCTCTCAATAGCAAAGTCTAGAGGAACTCCAGGGGTCATGCCATCATTCCAAAAGATCCCCCAAAGTCTAAGCCCACTACAGATGTACTTGATTTCCCTGCACTGCCTCGAAGGTCACCAACAGCATCGAAGCACACCACAGTGGCATGTGTGACAGCCCTGTGGCACCTCGAGGAAAATCCACAGATCCCTGTGTCAGTTCTTCGGGAAAACTGACACAGCTGCTACAGCTCGGAATGAAAATGGACGTGTATCTTTCCACATGAGAAGAGTCCTGAATCTCCTGTGGAGACTCCAGAGGAACCCCAAGATCCATGTGAGCACTGGAGTGGAAAACTCAGGTTCCAGGTTTGGCTCCAGATGGGGTGTTAGGACCCAGCACCGAATGGGGAGGAATCCCATGGGGCCCCTCTCCACTTGCATGGAGACTGGCCTTTCCTGAGGCCACACGAGCGGGGCCCTGAGGTTCCCGTCGTAACTCGTGAGGAACCTGTCGCAACTCGAGAAAAACCAGGGTGTTCTCCTCTCCAGACGAGATGAGGCCCTTTTACACTGTGGCGTCTCGAGGGAAATCACGCCTTCCCTCTTGAACCTCGCAAGGGTCCTTCACACCCTTGCTGCAACTCAAGAAGTTCCATGATATACCCATCTCCAATCGGGAGGAACACAGAGGGTCCTGGCACAATGCAAGAGGAGCCCCGTTTCCCCCTCGTGAGCTCAAGATGAGGGTTCATTTCCCTGCTTCTTTGGGAAAGGACTTCCGGGGTTCCAGATGCATCTCAGGAGGAGCCGCTCTCAACAGGACAGTCTAGAAGAATTCCAGGGACCGTGCCACCATTCCAAAAGACCCACAGCTGTCTCAAGCCACTTCAGATGAACATGATTTCCCTGCACTGCCTCGAAAGGCACTCCAAGCATCAACTGACACCTCGGTGGTACGTGTGACTGCCCTGTGGCACCACGAGGGAAAGCCACAGATCCCTTTGTCAACTCAACGGGAAGACTGACACTGCTGCTACAGCACGGAAGGGTAGTGGATGCGCTTGGAACCGCTCGAGACGAGGACTGACTCCCCTGTGGAGACTCCTGAGGATTCCCAAGGTCCATGTCAGCACTGGAGAGGTAACCTCAGTTTCCGGCCTCAGCTCCAGACGAGGACCTAGGACCCGGAACCGACTGGAGAAGAATCCCCTCGCAACTTGCATGCAGACTGGCCTTTCTTCAGGCCTCACAAGCAGGTCCTGGGGGTCTTGGTCGTAACTCGAGTGAACCCTGCTTCAAATCTAGAAAAACCAGGAGGTTGTCCCCTTCAGGCGGGATGAAGCCGTTTTCTGCTGTGGCATCCCGAGAGAAATCAGACCTACCCTCCTGAAACACAAAAGGTCCTTCACACCCTTGCGACAACTCAAGAAGTTCCCCAACATACCCATCTCCACTCGAGAGGAGCACTGAGGTTTCCACCACATCTCAGGAGGANCCCTTCAGGCGGGATGAAGCCGTTTTCTGCTGTGGCATCCCGAGAGAAATCAGACCTACCCTCCTGAAACACAAAAGGTCCTTCACACCCTTGCGACAACTCAAGAAGTTCCCCAACATACCCATCTCCACTCGAGAGGAGCACTGAGGTTTCCACCACATCTCAGGAGGAGCCCCCTTTCCTCCTCTTCTGCTTGAGATGAGGGTTCCTTTCCCTGCTTCATCGGGAAAGGATTTCCGCTGTTACCGTCACATATCAAGAGGTGGCACTCTCAACAGGAAAGCCAAGATCTCCAGGTGACGTGCCAACATACTAAAAGTCCCCCAGATGACCCAGTCCACTCCAGATGAACCTGATTTCACTGCATTACGTAGAATGTCACTTGGGTATCACCTCACACCACAGTGGCTCATGCCATAGCCCTGTGACATCTCAAGGGAAAGACAGAGATCCCTGTGTCAACTCGACGGGAAGACTGACACTGCTGTTACAGCTCGGGAGGAAAGCGGACGTGCATGTAACCACAGGAGACGAGGCCTTACTCCCCTGGGGAGACTCCAGAGGAACCCCAAGATCCATGGCAGCACAGAAGAGGAAACCTCAGGTTCCAGCTTCGGCTCCAGAAGGGGACTTCGGACCTGGCAACGACTGGAGAGGAATCCCGTGGGGCCCCTCTCAAGTTGCATGGAGACTGGCCTTTCCTGATGCCACACGAGCGGGTCCCTGAGGTTCCCGTCGTAACTCGAGAGGGACCTGCCACAACTCGAGAAAAACCAGGAGGTTCTCCCCTCCAGGCGAGATGAGGCCGTTTTCTGCTGTGGCATCCCGAGCGAAATCACTCTTTCCCTCTTGAACATCGCAAGGGTCCTTCACACCCTTGATGCAACTCAAGAAGTTCCACGACATACCCGACTCCATTCAGGAGGAACACCGAGGGTCCTGGCACAACTCAAGAGGAGCCCTGTTTTCCCCTCATGAGCTCGAGATGAGGGTTCCTTTCCCTGCTTCTTCGGGAAAGAATTTCTGGCGTTCCCGACGCATCTCAGGAGGAGCCGCTATCAACAGGGCAGTCGAGAAGAACTCCAGTTACCATGCCAACATTCCAAAAGACCGACTGCTGCCTCAGTCCTCTCCAGATGAACATGATTTCCCTGCACGGCCTTGAAGGGCACTCCGAGCATTGACTGACACTTCGGTGGTACGCGTGACTGCCCTGTGGCACCTCAAGGGAAAGACACAGATCCCTGTGTCAACTTAACTTGAAGAGTGACACTGCTGCTACAGCACGGAGGAAAGCAGACGTGCATGAAACCACAGGAGACGAGGCCTTATTGCCCTGGGGAGACTCCAGAGGAACCCCAAGATCCATGTGAGCACTGGAGAGGGAACCTCAGGTTCCAGCTTCGACTCCAGATGGGGACTTTGGACCCTGCACCGACTGGAGAGGAATCCTGAGGGGCCCCTCTCAACTCGCATGGAGACTGGCCTTTCCTGAGGCCACACAAGTGGGTCCCTGAGGTTCCCATCATAAGTCGAGATGAAGCTGCTGCAACTCGAGAAAAACCAGGACGTTCTCCCCTCCAGGCAAGATGAGGCCCTTTTACGCTGTGGCGTCTCGAGGGAAATAATGCCTTCCCTCTTGAACCTCACAATGGTCCTTCACACCCTTGCTGCAACTAAAGATCCATGACATAAACTTCTCCACATGAGAGGAACACTGAAGGTCCCACCACAATTCAAGAGGAGCCCCCTTTCCCCCTCCTGCACTCCTGGTGAGGGATCCATTCCCTGCTTCGACAGGAAAGGATTCTGGCGTTCCAGTAGCAAATCAAGAGGATATGCTCTCAACAGGAAAGTCAAAAGGAACGCCAGGGGTCATGCTATCTTTCCAAAAGACCCCTAAATGTCTCATATCACAGCCGATTTACCTGATTTCCCTGCACTGCCTCGAAGGTCACCAACAGCATCGAATCACACCACGGTGGCACATGCGACAGCCCTGAGGCACCTTGAGGGAAATCCACAGATCCCTGTGTCAGATCTTCAGGAAAACTGACACTGCTGCTACAGCTCGGGAGGAAAACAGACATCTATGTTTCCACGTGAGGAGTCCTGAATCTCCTGTGAAGATTCCAGAGGAACCCAAAGATCCATGTGAGCACTGGAGAGGACACCTCAGGTTCCAGGTTTGACTCCAGATGGGGACTTAGGACCCTGCACCGACTGGAGAGGAATCCCGTGGGGCCCCTCTCAACTCGCATGGAGACTGGCCTTTGCTGTGGCCACACTTCGGGTCCCTGAGGTTCCCGTTGTTACTTAAGAGGAACCTGCCGCAAATTGAGAAAAACCAGGACGTTCTAATCTCCAGGTGAGATGAGGCTCTTTTACACTGTGGGGTCTCGAGGGAAATCACGCCTTCCCTCTTGAACCTCACAAGGGTCCTTCACACCCTTGCTGCAACTCAAGAAGTTCCATGACATACCCGTCTCCACTCGGGAGGAACACCGAGGGTCCTGGCACAACTCAAGAGGAGCCCTGTTTCCCCCTCGTGAGCTCGAGATAAGGGTTCCTTCCCCTGCTTCTTCGGGAAAGGATTTCCGGCGTTCCCGACGCATCTCAGGAGGAGCCGCTCTCAACACGACAGTCGAGAAGAACTCCAGCGACCATGCCACCATTCCAAAAGACCCACAGCTGCCTCAGTCCACTCCAGAGGAACATGATTTCCCTGCACTGCCTTGAAGGTCACTCCGAGCATCGACTGACACCGCGATGGTATGTGTGACTGCCCTGTGGCACCTTGAGAGAAAGCCACAAATCCCTGTGTCAACTCAACGGGAAGACAGACACTGCTGCTACAGCACGGAAGGGTAGCAGACGTGCATGCAACCACTCCAGACGAGGACTGACTCCCCTCTGGAGACTCCCAAGGAACCCCAAATTCCATGTCAGCACTGGAGAGGTAACCTCAGTTTCCGGCCTCTGCTCCAGACGAGGACTTAGGACAAGGAACCGACTGGAGAAGAATCCCCTTGCAACTTGCATGCAGACTGGCCTTTCTTCAGGCCTCTCGAGCGGGTCCTGGGGGTCTCCATCGTAACTCGAGTGGACCCTGCCACAACTCGAGAAAAACCAGGAGGTTCTCCCCTCCAGACGAGATGAGGCCGTTTTCTGCTGCAGCATCCCGAGAGAAATCACTCCTTCCCTCCTGAACCTGAGAGGGTCCTTTATACCCTTACTGTTACTCAAGAAGTTCCCCGACATACCCTTGTCCACTCGGGAGGAACACTGAGGGTCCCACCACAACTCAAGAGGAGCCCCATTTCCCCGTCCTCTGCTCCAGATGAGGGTTCCTTTCCCTGCTTCATCGGGAACAGATTCTGGCATTCCCATCACACAGCAAGATGATGTGCTCTCAACAGGAAAGTCGAGAGGAACTCCAAGGGTCGTGCCATCATTCCAAAAGACCCCCAAATGTCTAAGCCCACTACAGATGAACTTGATTTCCCTGCACTGCCTCGAAGGTCACCAANCCATCACACAGCAAGATGATGTGCTCTCAACAGGAAAGTCGAGAGGAACTCCAAGGGTCGTGCCATCATTCCAAAAGACCCCCAAATGTCTAAGCCCACTACAGATGAACTTGATTTCCCTGCACTGCCTCGAAGGTCACCAACAGCATCGAATCACACCACAGTGGCACGTGCGACAGCCCTGTGGCACCTCAAAGGAAATCCACAGATCTCTGTGTCAGCTCCTCGGGAAAACTGACACTGCTGCTACAGATCGGGAGGAAAATGAACGTGTATGTTTCCACGCAAGAGGAGTCCTGAATCTCCTGTGGAGACTCCAGAGGCACCCAAGATCCATGTGAGCACTGGAGAGGAAACCTCTGTTTCCAGCTTTGGCTTCAGACGGGGACTTAGGACCCGGCACTGACTGGAGAGGCATCCCGAGGGGCCCCTCTCCACTCGCATGGAGAGTGACCTTTCCTGAGGCCACATGAGCGGTTCCGAGAAGTTCCCATCGTAATTCCAGAGGAACCTGCCGGAACTCGAGAAAAACCGGGGCATTCTCCCCTCCAGGCGAGGTGAGGCCGTTTTCTGCTGCGGCATCCCGAGAGAAATCACTCCTTCCCTACTGAACCTGATAGGGTCCTTCACAGCCTTACTGCAACTCAAGAAGTTCCCCGACATATGCTTGTCCACTCGAGAGGAACACTGAGGGTCCCACCACAATTCAAGAGGAGCCCCCTTTCCCCTTCCTCTGCTCCACATGAGGGTTCCTTTCCCTGCTTCGTCGGGAATGGATTCTGGCGTTCCTGTCGCACAGCACGAATATCTGCTCTCAATAGGAAAGTCGAGAGGAATTCCAGGGTTCGTGCCTTCATTCCAAAAGACCCCCAAATGTCTAAGCCCACTCCAGATGAACTTGATTTCCCTGCACTGCCTCGAAGGTAACAAACAGCATCGAATCACACCACAGTGGCATGTGTGACAGCCCTATGGCATCTCGAGTGAAATCCACAGATCCCTGTGTCAATTCTTCGGGATAACTGACACTGCTGCTGCAGCTAGGGAGGAAAACGGACTTGTATGTTTCCACACGAGAAGAGTCCTGAATCTCCTGTGGAGACTCCAGAGGAACCCCAAGATCCATTTGAGCACTGGAGAGGAAACCTCAGGTTCCAGCTTCGGCTCCAGACGGGGACTTAGGACCGGTCACCGATTGGAGAGGAATCCCGAGGGGCCCCTCTCCACTCACATGGAGACTGGCCTATCCTTAGGCCACAAGAGTGGTTCCCTGAGCTTCCCATCGTAAATCGAGGGGAACCTGCCGCAACTCGAGAAAAACCAGGGTGTTCTCCACTCCAGGCGAGATGAGGCCCTTTTACGCTGCGGCGTCTCAAGGGAAATCACACCTTCCCTCTTGAACCTCTCAAGGGTCCTTCACACCCTTGCGACAACTCAAGAAGTTTCCAGATGAAAGGTTGTTGTTGAATTATGACACCGGGATTCTTGGCCCTCAGAGGAGAAGAATTCAATCCGGGGCCAGCGACGAGGCTTGATCGCTCAGAGCTTCTATGTAACAAAGTTTTGTTAAAGTATAAAGGAGATAGAGAAAGCTTCTGACATAGGCATCAGAAGGGGGCAGAAAGAGTACCCCCCTGCTAGTCTTTAGCTGAATGTTATATAGCCATCAGCAGTCTGTTAATGAAAGAAAGGAATGTCTCAAAACTTAGAATGGCACCATGCGCTTCACCCATAGGATGTATTTTGGGATAATCTTGGCTCCAAATGGTTTATCTTGGGCCCTAAAAGGATTAACTTGAACCTTGAAGAAGGGCAGAGCACCATACAAATAGTGTTATTTATATAGCTTAAGAAAAACATTTCCATAAGAAAAGACAATGGTTAACTTCAGGTGCAACCAGGTGTCATTATGGCAATACAGAATTTTAAGAGAAATCTCCTTTTAAATTTGTATGGAGAAGGAAAAAAATATCGCTAATTTGTTTCCTCCTGCTGCTTAAGAGAGAGAAAATGTCTGATACTTGCAGGCTATTTCTTCCGTTTGGAGACCCCCGGCCTTCCTGCCTGTTACCCTCTCACCGACATACCCTTGTCCACTCGAGAGGTACACTGAGGGTCCCACCACAACTCAAGAGGAGCTCCCTTTCCCCCTCCTCCGCTCCAGATGAGGGTTCCTTTCCCTGCTTCGTCAGGAATGGATTCTGGCATTCCTGTCACACAGCAAGAGGATGTGCTCTCAACAGGAAAGTCGAGAGGAACTCCAGAGATCGTGCCATCATTCCAAAAGACCCCCAAATGTCTAAGCCCACTACAGATGAACTTGATTTCCCTGCACTGCCTCGAAGGTCACCAACAGCATCGAATCACACCACAGTGGCATGTGCGACAGCCGTGTGGCACCTCAAGTGAAATCCACAGATCCCTGTGTCAATTCTTTGGGAAAACTGACACTGCTGCTACAGCTCTAGAGGAAAACAGAAGTGTATGTTTCCATGCGGGAAGAGTCCTGAATCTCCTGTGGAGACTCCAGCGGAACCCCAAGATCCATGTGAGCACTGGAGATGAAACCTCAGGTTCCAGCTTCAGCTCCAGATGGGGACATAGGACCAGGCCTCGACTGGAGACGAATCCCGAGGGGCCCCTCTGCACTCTCATGGAGAATGGCCTTTCCTGAGGCCACACGAGCAGTTCCCTGAGGTTCCCGTCGTAACTTGAGAGGAACCTGCCGCAACTCGAGAAAAACCGGGACGCTCTCCCCTCCAGGCGAGATGAGGCCCTTTTACGCTGTGGCGTCTCGAGGGAAATCACGCCTTCCCTCTTGATCCTCGCAAGGGTCATTCACACCCTTGCTGCAACTCAAGAAGTTCCACGACATATCTGTCTCCAATCGGGAGGAACACCGAGGGTCCTGGCACAACTCACGAGGAGCCCTGTTTCCCCCTCGTGAGCTCGAGATGAGGCTTCCTTTCCCTGCTTCTTCGGGAAAGGATTTCCGGCGTTCCCGACACATCTCAGGAGGAGCCACTCTCAACAGGACAGTTGAGAAGAACTCCAGGGACTGTGCCACCATTCCCAAAGGCCCACAGCTGTCTCAGTCCACTCCAGATGAAAATGATTTTCCTGCACTGCCTTGAAGGGCCCTCCGAGCATCGACTGACACCTCGGTGGTACGCGTGACTTCCGTGTGGCACGTCGAGGCAAAGCCACAGATCCCTGTGTCAACTCAACGGGAAGACTGATACTGCTGCTACAGCACGGAAGGGTAGCAGACGTGCATGGAACCACTCGAGACGAGGACTGACTCCCCTGTGGAGACTCCCGAGGAATCCCAAAGTCCATGTCAACACTGGAGAGGTAACCTCAGTTTCTGGCCTCTGCTCCAGACGAGGACTTAGGACCCAGAACCGACTGGAGAAGAATCCCCTCGCAACTTGCATGCAGACTGGCCTTTCTTCAGGCCTCTTGAGCGGGTCCTGGGGTTCTCCATGGTAACTCGAGTGGACCCTGCTGCAAATCTAGAAAAACCAGGAGGTTCTCCCCTCCATGCAGGATGAAGCCATTTTCTGCTGTGGCATCCCGAGAGAAATCACACCTTCCTTCCTGAAACACAAAGGGTCCATCACACCCTTGCGACAACTCAAGAAGTACCCCGACATACCCATCTCCACTCGAGAGGAACACTGAGGGTCCCAGCACAACTCAAGAGGAGCCCCCTTTCCCCCTCTTCCGCTCGAGATGAGGGTTCCTTTCCCTGCTTCATCAGGAAAGGATTCCCGCTGTTCCTGTCACATCTCAAGAGGAGGCTTTCTCCACAGGAAAGCTGAGATCTCCAGGGGACGTGCCAACATACTAAAAGTCCCCCAGATGTCTCAGTCCACTCCAGATGAACCTGATTTCCCTNGCCCTGTTTCCCCCTCGTGAGCTCGAGATGAGGCTTCCTTTCCCTGCTTCTTCGGGAAAGGATTTCCGGCGTTCCCGACACATCTCAGGAGGAGCCACTCTCAACAGGACAGTTGAGAAGAACTCCAGGGACTGTGCCACCATTCCCAAAGGCCCACAGCTGTCTCAGTCCACTCCAGATGAAAATGATTTTCCTGCACTGCCTTGAAGGGCCCTCCGAGCATCGACTGACACCTCGGTGGTACGCGTGACTTCCGTGTGGCACGTCGAGGCAAAGCCACAGATCCCTGTGTCAACTCAACGGGAAGACTGATACTGCTGCTACAGCACGGAAGGGTAGCAGACGTGCATGGAACCACTCGAGACGAGGACTGACTCCCCTGTGGAGACTCCCGAGGAATCCCAAAGTCCATGTCAACACTGGAGAGGTAACCTCAGTTTCTGGCCTCTGCTCCAGACGAGGACTTAGGACCCAGAACCGACTGGAGAAGAATCCCCTCGCAACTTGCATGCAGACTGGCCTTTCTTCAGGCCTCTTGAGCGGGTCCTGGGGTTCTCCATGGTAACTCGAGTGGACCCTGCTGCAAATCTAGAAAAACCAGGAGGTTCTCCCCTCCATGCAGGATGAAGCCATTTTCTGCTGTGGCATCCCGAGAGAAATCACACCTTCCTTCCTGAAACACAAAGGGTCCATCACACCCTTGCGACAACTCAAGAAGTACCCCGACATACCCATCTCCACTCGAGAGGAACACTGAGGGTCCCAGCACAACTCAAGAGGAGCCCCCTTTCCCCCTCTTCCGCTCGAGATGAGGGTTCCTTTCCCTGCTTCATCAGGAAAGGATTCCCGCTGTTCCTGTCACATCTCAAGAGGAGGCTTTCTCCACAGGAAAGCTGAGATCTCCAGGGGACGTGCCAACATACTAAAAGTCCCCCAGATGTCTCAGTCCGCTCCAGATGAACCTGATTTCACTTCACTACGTCGAGTGTCACTTGGTTATCACCTCACACCATGGTGGCTCATGCCACAGCCCTGGGCATCTCGAGGGAAAGACAGAGATCCCTGTGTCAACTCAACAGGAAGACTGACACTGCTGTTGCAGCTCGGGAGGAAAGTGGTCATGTATGTAACCACAGGAGACGAGTCCTTACTCCCCTGGGGAGAGTCCAGAGGAACCCCAAGATCCATGGCAGCACAGAAGAGGAAACCTCAGGTTCCAGCTTCGGCTCCAGATGGGGACTTTGGACTCGGCACCGACTGTAGAGGAATCCCGTGGGTCCCCTCTCAAGTTGCATGGAGACTGGCCTTTCCTGAGGCCACACGAGTGGGTCCCTGATGTCCCCATCATAACTCGAGAGTGACCTGCAACAATTCGAGAAAAACCAGGAGGTTCTCCCCTCCAGGGGAGATGAGGCTGTTTTGTGCTCCGGCATCCCAAGAAAAATCACTCCTTCCCTGCTGAACCTGATAGGGTCCTTCACACCATTACTGCAACTCAAGAAGTTCCCTGACATACCCATCTCCACTCGAGAGGAACAATGAGGGTCCCACCACAACTTAAGAGGAGCCCCCTTTCCCCCTCCTCTGCTCCAGATGAGGTTTCCTTTCCCTGCTTCGTCAGGAATGGATTCTGGCATTCCTGTCACAAAGCAAGAGGATGTGCTCTCAACAGAAAAGTCGAAAGGAACTCCAGGGGTTGTGCCATGATTGCAAAAGACCCCCAAATGTCTAAGCCCACTACAGATGAACTTGATTTCCCTGCACTGCCTCAAAGGTCACCAACAGCATCGAATCACACCACAGTGGCATGTGCGACAGCCCTGTGGCACCTCGAGGGAAATCCACAGATCCCTGTGTCAGTTCTTNCTAAGCCCACTACAGATGAACTTGATTTCCCTGCACTGCCTCAAAGGTCACCAACAGCATCGAATCACACCACAGTGGCATGTGCGACAGCCCTGTGGCACCTCGAGGGAAATCCACAGATCCCTGTGTCAGTTCTTCGGGAAAACTGACACTGCTGCTACAGCTCGGGAGGAAAACAGACGTGTATGTTTCCACGCAAGAAGAGTCCTGAATCTCCTGTGGAGACTCCAGAGGCACCCCAAGATCCATGTGAGCACTGGAGAGGACACCTCTGTTTCCAGCTTTGGCTTCAGACGGGGACTTAGGACCTGGCACCGACTGGAGAGGAATCCCAAGGGGCCCCTATCCAGTTGCATGGAGAGTGATCTTTCCTGAGGCCACACGAGCGGTTCTGAGAAGTTCCCATCATAATTCGAGAGGAACCTGCCTCAACTCGAGAAAAAACAAGCCCTTCTCCCCTCCAGGCGAGATGAGGCCCTTTCACACTCTGGCATCTCGAGGGAAATCACACCTTCCCTCTTGAACCTCACGAGGGTCCTTCACACCCTTGCTGCAACTCAAAAAGTTCCCCGACATACCCATCTCCACTCGAGAGGAACACTGAGGGTCCCACCACAACTCAAGAGGAGCCCACTTTCCCCCTCTTCCACTCCAGATGAGGGTTCCTTTCCGTCCTTCATCAGGAATGGATTCTCGCATTCCCGTCACACAGCAAGAGGATGTGCTCTCAACAGGAATTTTGAAAGGAATGCCACGGTTCGTGCCATCATTCTAAAAGTCCCCCAAATGTCTCATTCCATTACAGATGAACCTGATTTTCCTGCACTGCCTCGAAGGTCACCCCCAGCATCGAATCACACCACGGTGGAACGTGTGACAGACCTGTGGCACCTCGAGGGAAATCCACAGATCCCTGTGTCAGTTCTTTGGGAAAACTGACACTGCTGTTACAGCTCGGGAGGAAAACAGACGTGTATGTTTCCATGCGAGAAGAGTCCTGAATCTCCTGTGGAGACTCCAGAGGAACCCCAAGATCCATGTGAGCACTGGAGAGGAAACCTCAGGTTCCAGCTTNCGAGGGTCCTTCACACCCTTGCTGCAACTCAAAAAGTTCCCCGACATACCCATCTCCACTCGAGAGGAACACTGAGGGTCCCACCACAACTCAAGAGGAGCCCACTTTCCCCCTCTTCCACTCCAGATGAGGGTTCCTTTCCGTCCTTCATCAGGAATGGATTCTCGCATTCCCGTCACACAGCAAGAGGATGTGCTCTCAACAGGAATTTTGAAAGGAATGCCACGGTTCGTGCCATCATTCTAAAAGTCCCCCAAATGTCTCATTCCATTACAGATGAACCTGATTTTCCTGCACTGCCTCGAAGGTCACCCCCAGCATCGAATCACACCACGGTGGAACGTGTGACAGACCTGTGGCACCTCGAGGGAAATCCACAGATCCCTGTGTCAGTTCTTTGGGAAAACTGACACTGCTGTTACAGCTCGGGAGGAAAACAGACGTGTATGTTTCCATGCGAGAAGAGTCCTGAATCTCCTGTGGAGACTCCAGAGGAACCCCAAGATCCATGTGAGCACTGGAGAGGAAACCTCAGGTTCCAGCTTCGGCTCCAGACGGGGACTTAGGACCCGGCACCAACTGGATAGGAATCCCGAGGGGCCCCTCACCACTCTCATGGAAACTGGCCTTTCCTGAGGCTACACGAGCGGTTCCTGAGGTTCCCGTCATAACTCGAGAGGAACCTGCCGCAACTCGAGAAAAACTAGGACGTTCTCCCCTCCAGGCGAGATGAGGCCCTTTTATGCTGTGGCGTATTGAGGGAAATCATGCCTTCCCTCTTGAACCTCGCAAGGGTCCTTCACACCCTTGCTGCAACTCAAGAAGTTCCACGACATAAACTTCTCCACTCGAGAGGAACACTGCGGGTCACACCACAATTCAAGAGGCGCCCCCTTTCCCCCTCCTCCACTCCAGATGAGGGTTCCTTTCTCTGCTTGGTCAGGAATGGATTCTGGCGTTCCCGTCGCACAGCAAGAGGATGTGCTCTCAACAGTAAAGTCAAAAGGAATGCCAGGGGTCGTGCCATCATTCCAAAAGACCCCCAAATGTCTCATACCACTACAGATGTACCAGATTTCCCTGCACTGCTTCGACGGTCACCAACAGCATCGAATCACCCCACGGTGTCACGTGCGACAGCCCTGTGGCACCTCGAGGGAAATCCACAGATCCCTGTGTCAGTTCTTCGGGAAAACTGACACTGCTGCTACAGCTCGGGAGGATAACAGATGTGTATGTTTTTACGCGAGAAGAGTCCTGAATCTCCTGTGGAGACTACAGAGGAACCCCAGGATCCATGTGAGCAGGGGAGAGGAAACCTCAGTTTTCAGCTTTGGCTCCAGACGGGGACTTAGGGCCCTGCACCGACTGGAGAGGAATCCCGAGGGTCCCCTCTCAACTCGCATGGAGACTGGCCTTTCCTGAGGCCACACTTCAGGTCTCTGAGGTTCCCATTGTAACTCGAGAGGAACCTGCCGCAACTCGCGAAAAACCAGGATGTTCTAATACCCAGGCGAGATGAGGCCCTTTTATGCTGTGGCGTCTCGAGGGAAATCATGCCTTCCCTCTTGAACCTCGCAAGGGTCCTTCACACCCTTGATGAAACACAAGAAGTCCATGACATACCGTCTCCCCTCGGGAGGAACACCGAGGGTCCTGGCACAACTCAAGAGGAGCCCTGTTTCCCCCTCGTGAGCTCGAGATGAGGCTTCCTTTCCCTGCTTCTTCGGGAAAGGATTTCCGGCGTTCCCGACACATCTCAGGAAGAGCCGCTCTCAACAGGACAGTGGAGAAGAACTCCAGGGAATGTGCCACCATTGCAAAAGGCCCACAGCTGTCTCAGTCCACTCCAAATGAACATGATTTCCCTGCACTGCCTCGAAGGTATCTCTGAGCATCGACTGACACCTCGGTGGTATGGGTGACTGCCCTGTGGCACCTCGACAGAAAGCCACAGGTCCCTGTGTCAACTCAACGGGACGACTGACACTGCTGCTACAGCATGGAAGGGTAGCAGACGTGCATGGAACCACTCGAGACGAGGACTAACTCCCTTGTGGAGACTCCCGAGGAACCCAAAAGTCCATGTCAGCACTGGAGAGGTAACCTCAGTTTCTGGCCTCTGCTCCAGACGAGGACTTAGGACCCAGAACCGACTTGAGAAGAATCCCCTCGCAACTTGCATGCAGACTGGCCTTTCTTCAGGCCCCTCGAGCGGGTCCTGGGGGTCTCCATCGTAACTCGAGTGGACCCTGCTGCAAATCTAGAAAAACCAGGAGGTTCTCCCATCCAGGCAGAATGAAGCCGTTTTCTGCTGTGGCATCCCGAGAGAAATCACACCTTCCCTCCTGACATTGCTGCTACAGCTCGGGAGGAAAGCGGACGTGCATGTAACCACAGGAGACGAGGCCTTACTCCCCTGGGGAGACTTCAGAGGAACCTCAAGATCCACGGCAGCACAGAAGAGGAAACCTCAGGTTCCAGCTTCGGCTCCAGACTGGGACTTCGGACACGGCACCGACTGGAGAGGAATCCCGTGGGGCCCCTCTCAAGTTGCATGGAGACTGGCCTTTCCTGAGGCCACAGGAGTGGGTCCCTGATGTCCCCATCGTAACTCGAGAGGGACCTGCCACAACTCGAGAAAAACCAGGAGGTTCTCCCCTCCAGGCGAGATGAGGCCTTTTTTTGCTGCGGCATACCAAGAGAAATCACTCCTTCCCTCCTGAACCTGATAGGGTCCTTCACACCCTTACTGAAACTCAAGAAGTTCCCCAACATACCCTTGTCCACTCGAGAGGAACACTGAGGGGCCCATCACAACTCAAGAGGAGCCCCCTTTCCCCCTGTTCCGCTCCAGATGTGGGTTCCTTTCCCTGCTTAGTCGGGTATGGATTCTGGCATTCCTGTCGCACAGCAAGAGGATGTGCTTTCAAAAGGAAAGTCGAGAGGAACTCCAGGGTTCATGCCATCATTCCAAAAGACCCCTAAATGTCTAAGCCCACTACAAATGAACTTGATTCCCCTGCACTGCCTCGAAGGTCACCAACAGCATCGAATCACACCACAGTGGCACGTGCGACAGCCCTGTGGCACCTCGAGGGAAATCCACAGATCCCTGTGTCAATTCTTTGGGAAAACTGACACTGCTGCTGTAGCTTTGGAGGAAAACGGACGTGTATGTTTCCAAGCGAGAAGAGTCCTGAATCTCCTGTGGAGACTCCAGAGGAACCCCAAGATCCATGTGAGCACTGGAGAGGAAACCTCAGGTTCCAGCTTCGGCTCCAGATGGGGACTTTGGACCCTGCACCGACTGGAGAGGTATCCCGAGGGGCCCCTCTCCACTCACATGGAGACTGGCCTTTCCTGAGGCCATACAAGCTGGTCCCTGAGGTACCCATCATAAGTCGAGATGAAGCTGCTGCAACTCGAGAAAAACCAGGACGTTCTCCTCTCCAGGCGAGATGAGGCCGTTTTACGCTGTGGCGTCTCGAAGGAAATCACGCCTTCCCTCTTGAACCTCGCAAGGGTCCTTCACACCCTTGTTGCATCTCAAGAAGTTCCAAGACATACCCGTCTCCACTCAGGAGGAACACCGAGGGTCCTGGCACAACTCAGGAAGAGCCTTGTTTCCCCCTCGTGAGCTCGAGATGAGGGTTCCTTTCCCTGCTTCTTCGGGAAAGGGTTTCCGGCATTCCTGACGCATCTCAGGAGGAGCTGCTCTCAACAGGACAATCGAGAAGAACCCCAGGGACTGTGCCACCCTTCCAAAAGACCCACAGCTGTCTCAGTCCACTCCAGATGAACATGATTTCCCTGCACTGCCTCGAAGGTCACTCCGAGCATCGACTGACACTTCGGTGGTACACCTGACTGCCCTGTGGCACGTCGAGTGAAAGACAGATCCCTGTGTCAACTCAACAGGAAGACTGACACTGCTGCTACAGCACGGAAGGGTAGCAGACGTGCATGTTACCACTCGAGAGGAGGACTGACTCCCCTGAGGAGACCTCAGAGGAACCCCAAGGTCCATGTCAGCACTGGAGAGGTAACCTCAGTTTCCAGCCTCTGGTCCAGACGAGGACTTAGGACACAGAACCGACTGAAGAAGAATCCCCTCACAACTTGCATGCAGACTGGCTTTTCTTCAGGCCTCTCGAGTGGGTCCTTGGGGTCTCTGTCGTAACTCATGTGGACCATGCAGCAAATCTAGAAAAACCAGGAGGTTCTCCCCTCCAGGCGGGATGAAGCCGTTTTCTGCTGTGGCATTCGAGATAAATGACACCTTCCCTCCTGAAACACAAAGGGTCCTTCACACCCTTGCGACAACTCAAGAAGTTCCCCGACATACCCTTCTCCATGCGAGAGGAACACTGAGNTGGGATGAAGCCGTTTTCTGCTGTGGCATTCGAGATAAATGACACCTTCCCTCCTGAAACACAAAGGGTCCTTCACACCCTTGCGACAACTCAAGAAGTTCCCCGACATACCCTTCTCCATGCGAGAGGAACACTGAGGGTCCCACCACACTCAAGAGGAGCCCCCTTTTCCCCTTTTGTGCTCGAGATGAGGGTTCCTTTACCTGCTTTGTCGGGAATGGATTCTGGCATTCCCGTCGCACAGCAAGAGGATGTGCTCTCAACAGGAAAGTCGAAAGGAACACCAGGGGTCGTGCCATCATTGCAAAAGACCCCTTAATGTCTTATTCCACTACAGAAGAACCTGATTTCCCTGCATTGCCTCGAAGGTCACCCCCAGCATCGAATCACACCACGGTGGCACATGTGACAGCCCTGTGGCACCTCGAAGGAAATCCACAGATCCCTGTGTCAATTCTTCGGGAAACTGACACTGCTGCTACAGCTCAGGAGGAAAACGGACGTCTATGTTTCCATGCAAGGAGTCCTGAATCTCCTGTGGAGACTACAGAGGAACCCCAATATCCATGTGAGCACTGGAGAGGAAACCTCAGGTTCCAGCTTTAGCTCCAGACGGGGACTTAGGACCCTTCACGGACTGGAGAGGAATCCTGAGGGGCCCCTCTCAAATCGCATGGAGACTGGCCTTTGCTGAGGCCACACTTCTGTTCCCTGAGGTTCCCATCATAGCTCGAGAGGAACCTGCTGCAAATTGAGAAAAACCAGGACGTTCTAATCTCCAGGTGAGTGAGGCCCTTTTATGCTGTGGCGTCTCGAGGGAAATCACGCTGTCCCTCTTGAACCTTACAAGGGTCCTTCACACCCTTGCTGAAACTCAAGAAGTTCCACGACATACCAGTCTCCATTCGGGAGGAAAACCGAGGGTCCTGGCACAACTCAAGAGGAGCCCTGTTTCCCCCTCGTGAGCTCGAGATAAGGGTTCCTTTCCCTTCTTCTTCAGGAAAGGATTTCCGGCATTCCCAATGCATCTCAGGAGGAGCCGCTCTCAACACGACAGTCAAGAAGAACTCCAGGGACCATGCCACCATTCCAGAAGACCCACAGCTGCCTCAGTCCACTCCAGAGGAACATGATTTCCCTGCACTGCCTCGAAGGTCACTCCGAGCATTGACTGACACCTCGGTGGTATGTGTGACTGCCCTGTGGCACCTCGAGGGAAAGCCACAGATCCCTGTGTCAACTCAATGGGAAGACTGACNCCTGCACTGCCTCGAAGGTCACTCCGAGCATTGACTGACACCTCGGTGGTATGTGTGACTGCCCTGTGGCACCTCGAGGGAAAGCCACAGATCCCTGTGTCAACTCAATGGGAAGACTGACACTGCTGCTACAGCACGGAAGGGTAGCAGACGTGCATGTAACCACTCGAGACGAGGACTGACTCCCCTGTGGAGACTCCCGAGGAACCCCAAATTCCATGTCAGCACTGGAGAGGCAACCTCAGTTTCCGGCCTCTGCTCCAGATGAGGACTTAGGACCCAGAACCGACTGGAGAAGAATCCCCTCACAACTTGCATGCAGACTGGCCTTTCTTCAGGCCTCTTGAGCGGGTCCTGGGGGTCTCCGTTGTAACTCGAGTGGACCCTGCCACAACTCTAGAAAAACCAGGAGGTTCTCCCCTCCAGACGAGATGAGGCCGTTTTCTGCTGCGGCATCCCGAGAGAAATCACTCCTTCCCTCCTGAACCTGATAGGGTCCTTTACACCCTTACTGTAACTCAAGAAGTTCCCTGACATACCCTTGTCCACTCAGGAGGAACACTGAGGATCCCACCACAACTCAAGAAGAGCCCCCTTTCCCCCTGTTCCGCTCCAGATGAGGGTTCCTTTCCCTGCTTGGTCGGGTATGGATTCTGTCATTCCTGTCGCACAGCAAGAGGATGTGCTTTCAAAAGGAAAGTCGATTGTAAAGTAAAATAAAGTAAAAAATAAAATTAAAAAAAAATAAAGAAAAAAAAAAAAGGAAAGTCGAGAGGAACACCAGGGGTCATGCCATCATTCCAAAGACCCCCAAATGTCTAAGCTCCCTACAGATGAACTTAATTCCCCTGCACTGCCTCGAATGTCACCAACAGCATCGAATCACACCACGGTGCCACAAGCAACAGCACTGTGGCACCTCGAGGGAAATCCACAGATCCCTGTGTCAGTTCTTCGGAAAAACTGACACTGCTGCTACAGCTCAGGAGGAAAACGGACGTGTATGTTTCCACGTGAGAAGAGTCCTGAATCTCCTGTGGAGACTCCAGAGGAACCCCAAGATCCATGTGAGCACTGGAGAAGAAACCTCAGGTTCCAGCTTCGGCTCCAGACGGAGACTTAGGACCCTGCACCGACTGGAGAGGAATCCCGAGGGGCCCCTCTCCACTCGCATGGAGACTTGCCTTTCCTGAGGCCACACAAGTGGGTCCCTGAGGTTCCCTTCATAACTCGAGAGGAACCTGCCACAACACGAGAAAATCCAGGACGTTCTCCTCTCCAGGCGAGATGAGGCCCATTTACGATGTGGCGGTTTGAGGGAAATCACGCCTTCCCTCTTGAACCTCGCAAGGGTCCTTCACACCCTTGCTGCAACTCAAGAAGTTCCCCGACATTCCTTCTCCATGGGAGAAAAACACTGAGTGTCCCACCACAACTCCAGAGGAGCTCCGTTTCCACCTCCTCTGCTCCAGATGAGGGTTTCTTTTCCTGCTTCATCAGGAATGGATTCTGGCATTCCCGTTGTACAGCAGGAGGATGTGCTCTCAACAAGAAAGTCGAAAGGAATGCCAGGAGTCGTGCCATCATTCCAAAAGACCCCCAAATGTCTCATTCCACTACAAATGAACTTGATTCCCCTGCACTGCCTCGAAGGTCACCAACAGCATCGAATCACACCACAGTGGCACGTGCGACAGCGCTGTGGCACTTCGAGGGAAATCCACAGATCCCTGTGTCAGTTCTTCGGGAAAACTGACACTGCTGCTACAGCTCGGGAGGAAAACGGACGTGTATGTTTCCACGTGAGAAGAGTCCTGAATCTCCTGTGGAGACTCCAGAGGAACCCCAAGATCCATGTGAGCACTGGAGAAGAAACCTCAGGTTCCAGCTTCGGCTCCAGACGGAGACTTAGGACCCTGCACCGACTGGAGAGGAATCCCGAGGGGCCCCTCTCCACTCGCATGGAGACTTGCCTTTCCTGAGGCCACACAAGTGGGTCCCTGAGGTTCCCTTCATAACTCGAGAGGAACCTGCCACAACACGAGAAAATCCAGGACGTTCTCCTCTCCAGGCGAGATGAGGCCCATTTACGATGTGGCGGTTTGAGGGAAATCACGCCTTCCCTCTTGAACCTCGCAAGGGTCCTTCACACCCTTGCTGCAACTCAAGAAGTTCCCCGACATTCCTTCTCCATGGGAGAAAAACACTGAGTGTCCCACCACAACTCCAGAGGAGCTCCGTTTCCACCTCCTCTGCTCCAGATGAGGGTTTCTTTTCCTGCTTCATCAGGAATGGATTCTGGCATTCCCGTTGTACAGCAGGAGGATGTGCTCTCAACAAGAAAGTCGAAAGGAATGCCAGGAGTCGTGCCATCATTCCAAAAGACCCCCAAATGTCTCATTCCACTACAAATGAACTTGATTCCCCTGCACTGCCTCGAAGGTCACCAACAGCATCGAATCACACCACAGTGGCACGTGCGACAGCGCTGTGGCACTTCGAGGGAAATCCACAGATCCCTGTGTCAGTTCTTCCCCTTTTGACTGTGACGACGATGTCGAGCCCTCCTTTTGCCTGCACATACAAACCACGTGAGAAGAGTCCTGAATCTCCTGTGGAGACTTCAGAGGAACCCCAAGATCCATGTGAGCACTGGAGAAGAAGCCTCAGGTTCCAGCTTCGGCTCCAGATGGAGACTTAGGACCCTGCACCGATTGGAGAGGAATCCCGAGGGGCCCCTCTCCACTCGCATGGAGACTTGCCTTTCCTGAGGCCACACGAGCGGGTCTCTGAGGTTCCCGTTGTAAGTCGAGAGGAAGCTGCTTCAACTCAAGAAACACCTGGAGGTTCTCCCCTCCAGACGAGATGAGGCCGTTTTCTGCTGTGGCATACCGAGAGAAATCACTCCTTCCTTCCTGAACATGATAGGGTCCTTCACACCCTTACTGCAACTCAAGAAGTTCCCCGACATACCCTTGTCTACTCGAGAGGAACACTGAGGGTCACACCACATCTCAAGAGGAGCCCCCTTTCCCCCTGTTCCACTCCAGATGAGGGATCCTTTCCTTGCTTCGCCGGGAATGGATTCTGGTGTTCCCTTCGCACAGCAAGAAGATGTGCTCTCAACAGGAAAGTCGAGAGGAACTCCAGGGGTTGTGCCATCATTCCAAAAGACCCCCAAATGTCTCATTCCACTACAGATGAATTTCATTTACCTGCACTGCCTAGAAGGTCACCAACAGCATCGAATCACACCACAGTGGCACATGCGACAGCCCTGTGGCACCTCAAGGGAAATCCACAGTTCCCTGTGTGAGTTCTTCGGGAAAACTGACACTGCTGCTACAGCTTGGGAGAAAAACAGACGTGTATGTTTCCACACGAGAAGAGTCCTGAATCTCCTGTGGAGACTCCAGAGGAACCCCAAGATCCATGTGTGCACTGGAGTGGAAATCTCAGGTTCCAGCTTCGGCTTCAGACTGGAACTTAGGACCCAGCACCGACTGGAGAGGAATCACGAGGGGCCCCTCTCCACTTGCATGTAGACTGGCCTTTCCTGAGGCCATACGAGCGGTTCCCTGAAGTTCCCATCGTAACTCAAGAGGAACCTGCCGCAACTCAAGAAAAACCAGGACGTTCTCCCCTCCAGGTGAGATGAGGCCCTTTTACGTTGTGGCATCTCGAGGGAAATCACGCCTTCCCTCTTGAACCCTGCAAGGGTCCTTCACACCCTTGCTGCAACTCAAGAAGTTCCCCGACATACCCTTGTCCACTCGAGAGGAACACTGAGGGTCCCATCACAACTCAAGTGGAGCCCCCCTTCCCCCTCCTCCTCTCCAGATAAGGTTCCCTTTCCCTGCTCCGTCGGTAATGGGTTTTGGTGTTCCCATTGTAGAGCAAGAGGATGTGCTCTCAACAGGAAAGTCGAAAGGAACGCCAGGGGTCGTGCCATCATTCCAAAAAACCCCTAAATGTCTCATTCCATAGCAGATGAACCTGATTTCCCTGCACTGCCTCGAAGGTCACCCCCAGCATCGAATCACACCACGGTGGCACGTGCGGCAGCCCTGTGTCACCTTGAGGGAAATCCACAGATCCCTGTGTTAATTCTTCGGGAAAACTGACACTGCTGCTACAGTTTGGGAGGAAAACGGATGTCTATGTTTCCACGTGAGAAGAATCCTGAATCTCCTGTGGAGGCTCCAGAGGAACCCCAAGATCCATGTGAGCACTGGAGAGGAAACCTCAGGTTCCAGCTTCGGCTCCAGACGGGGACTTAGGACCCTGCACTGACTGGAGAGGAATCCCGAGGGGCCCCTCTCTACTCGCATGGAGACTGGCCTTTCCTGAGGCCACACGAGCGGGTCCTTGAGGTTCCCATCGTAACTCGAGAGGAACCTACCACAACTCGAGAAAAACTAGGACGTTCTCCTCTCCAGGCAAGATGAGGCTCTTTTATACTGTGGCGGTTTGAGGGAAATCATGCCTTCCCTCTTGAACCTCGCAAGGGTCCTTCACACCCTTGCTGCAACTCAAGAAGTTCCACGACATACCCATCTCCACTCGAAAGGAACACCGAGGGTCCTGGCACAACTCAAGAGGAGCCCTGCTTCCCCCTCATGAGCTCGAGATGAGGGTTCCTTTCCCGGCTTCTTCCAGAAAGGATTTCCTGCGTTCCCGACTCATCTCAGGAGGAGCCGCTCTCAACAGGACAGTCGAGAAGAACTCCAGGGACCGTGCCACCACTCCAAAAGACCCACAGCTGTCTCAGTCCACTCCAGATGAACATGATTTCCCTGCACTGCCTCAAAGGTCACTCCGAGCATTGACTGACACCTCAGTGGTACGCGTGACTGCTCTGGGGCACCTCGAGGGAAAGCCACAGATCCCTGTGTCAACCCAACAGGAAGACTGACACTGCTGCTACAGCATGGAAGGGTAGCAGACGTGCATGGAACCACTCGAGACGAGGACGGACTCCCCTGTTGAAACTCTCGTGGAACCCCTAGGTCCATGTCAGCACTGGAGAGGTAAACTCAGTTTCTGGCCTCTGCTCCAGACGAGGACTTAGGACCCGGAACCGACTGGATAAGAATTCCCTCGCAAATTGCATGCAGACTGGCCTTTCTTCAGGCCTCTCAAGCGGGTCCTGGGGGTCTCTGTCATAACTCGAGTGTACCCTGCTGCAAATCTAGAAAAACCAGGAGGTTCTCCCCTCCAGGCGGGATGAAGCTGTTTTCTGCTGTGGCATCCCATGAGAAATCACACCGTCCCTCCTGAAACACAAAGGGTCCTTCACACCCTTGCGACAACTCAAGTAGTTCCCCGACATACCCATCTCCACTCGAGAGGAACACTGAGGTTCCCACCACCACTCAAGAGGAGCCCCATTTCCCCCTCTTCTGCTTGAGATGAGGGTTCCTTTTCCTGCTTCTTCAGGAAAACATTCCTGCTGTTCCCGTCTTTTCTCAAGAGGTGGCACTCTCAAAAGGAAAGTTGAGATCTCCAGGAGACGTGCCAACATACAAAAATTCCTCCAGATGTCTCAGTCCACTCCAGATGAACCTGATTTCACTGCACTACGTCGAGTGTCACTCGGGTATCGCCTCACACCATGGTGGCTCATGCCACAGCCCTGTGGCATCTCGAGGGAAAGACAGAGATCCCTGTGTCAACNCCCCTGTTGAAACTCTCGTGGAACCCCTAGGTCCATGTCAGCACTGGAGAGGTAAACTCAGTTTCTGGCCTCTGCTCCAGACGAGGACTTAGGACCCGGAACCGACTGGATAAGAATTCCCTCGCAAATTGCATGCAGACTGGCCTTTCTTCAGGCCTCTCAAGCGGGTCCTGGGGGTCTCTGTCATAACTCGAGTGTACCCTGCTGCAAATCTAGAAAAACCAGGAGGTTCTCCCCTCCAGGCGGGATGAAGCTGTTTTCTGCTGTGGCATCCCATGAGAAATCACACCGTCCCTCCTGAAACACAAAGGGTCCTTCACACCCTTGCGACAACTCAAGTAGTTCCCCGACATACCCATCTCCACTCGAGAGGAACACTGAGGTTCCCACCACCACTCAAGAGGAGCCCCATTTCCCCCTCTTCTGCTTGAGATGAGGGTTCCTTTTCCTGCTTCTTCAGGAAAACATTCCTGCTGTTCCCGTCTTTTCTCAAGAGGTGGCACTCTCAAAAGGAAAGTTGAGATCTCCAGGAGACGTGCCAACATACAAAAATTCCTCCAGATGTCTCAGTCCACTCCAGATGAACCTGATTTCACTGCACTACGTCGAGTGTCACTCGGGTATCGCCTCACACCATGGTGGCTCATGCCACAGCCCTGTGGCATCTCGAGGGAAAGACAGAGATCCCTGTGTCAACTCGACGGGAAGACTGACACTGCTGCTACAGCTCGGGAGGAAAGCAGACGTGCATGGAACCACAGGAGACGAGGCCTTACTCCCCTGGGGAGAGTCCAGAGGAACCCCAAGATCCATGGCAGCACAGAAGAGGAAACCTCAGGTTCCAGCTTTGGCTCCAGACGGGGACTTCAGACCCTGCACCTACTGGAGAGGAATCCCGTGGGACCCCTCTAAAGTTGCATGGAGACTGGCTTTTCCTGAGGCCACACGAGCGGGTCCCTGATGTCCCCGTTGTAACTCGAGAAGGACCTGCCACAACTCGAGAAAAACCAGGAGGTTCTCCCTTCCAGGCGAGATGAGGCCGTTTTCTGCTGTGGCATCCCGAGAGAAATCAGTCCTTCCCTCCTGAACTTGATAGAGTCCCTCACACCCTTACTGCAACTCAAGAAGTTCCCCGACATACCCTTGTCCACTCAAGAGGAACACTGAGGATCCCACCACAACCCAAGAAGAGGCCCCTTTTCCCCTCCTCTGCTCCAGATGAGGGTTCCTTTCCCTGCTTCTTCAGGAATGGATTTTGGCTTCCTGTCGCACAGCAAGAGGATGTGCTCTCAACAGGTAAGTCGAGAGGAACTCCAGGAGTCGTGCCATCATTCCAAAAGACCCCCAAATGTCTAAGCCCACTACAGATGAACTTGATTTACCTGTACTGCCTCGAAAGCCACCAACAGCATCGAATCACACCACAGTGGCACGTGCGACAGCCCTGTGGCACCTCAAGGGAAATCCACATCTCCCTATGTCAGTTCTTCGGGAAGACTGACACTGCTGCTACAGCTCGGGAGGAAGGCGGACGTGCATGTAGTCACAGGAGTCGAGGTCTTACTCCCCTGGGGAGACTCCAGAGGAACCCCAAGATCCATGGCAGCAGAGAAGAGGAAACCTCGGGTTTCAGCTTCAGCTCCAGATGGGGACTTCGTACCCGGCACCGACTGGAGAGGAATCCCGTGGGTCCCCTCAAGTTGCATGGAGACAGTCCTTTCCTGAGGCCACACGAGCTGGTTCCTGATATCCCCATCGTAACTCGAGAGGGACCTGCAACAACTCGAGAAAAACCAGGAGGTTTTCCCCTCCAGGCGAGATGATGCCGTTTTCTGTTGCGGCATCCCGAGAGAAATCACTCCTTCCCTCCTGAACCTGATAGGGGCCTTCACACCCTTACTGCAATTCAAGAAGTTCTCTGACATACCCTTGTCCATTCGAGAGGAACACTGAGGGTCCCACCACAACTCAAGAAGAGCCCCTTTTCCCCCTCCTCTGCTCCAGATGAGGGTTCCTTTCCCTGCTTCATCGGGGATGGATTCTGGCATTCCCGTCGCACAGCAAGAGGATGTGCTCTCAACAGGAAAGTCGAGAGGAACTCCAGGGGTCATGCCATCATTCCAAAAGACCCCCAAATGTCTAAGCCCACTACAGATGAACTTGATTTCCCTGCACTGCCTCGAAGGTCACCAACAGCATTGAATCACACCACAGTGACACGTGTGACAGCCCTGTGGCACCTCGAGGGAAATCCACAGTTCCTGTGTCAGTTCTTTGGGAAAACTGACACTGCTGCTACAGCTTGGGAGGAAAACGGACGTGTATGTTTCCACGTGAGAAGAGTCCTGAATCTCCTGTGGAGACTCCAGAGGAACCCCAAGATCCATGTGCACACTGGAGAGGAAACCTCAGGTTCCAGCTTCGGCTCCAGATGGGATTAGGCCCTGGCACCGACTGGAGAGGAATCCCGAGGGGGCCCTTTCCACTCGCGTGGAGACTGGCCTTTACTGAGGCCACACGAGCGGGTCCCTGAGGTTCCCGTCGTAACTCGAGAGGAACCTGCTGCAACTCGAGAAAAACGAGGTCGTTCTCACCTCTAGGTGAGATGAGTCCCTTTTACGCTGTGGTGTCTCGAGGGAAATCATGCTTTACCTCTTGAACCTTGCAAGGGTCCTTCACACCCTTGCTGCAACTCAAGAAGTTCCCCGACATACCTTTCTCATTTTGAGAGGAACACTGCGAGTCCCACCACAACTCAAGAAGAGCCCCCTTTCCCCATCCTCTGCTCCAGATGAGGGTTCCTTTCCCTGCTTCGTCGGGAATGGATTCTGGAGTTCCCATTGCAAAGCAAGGGAATGTGCTCTCAACAGGAAAGTCGAGAGGAACTCCAGGGGTCGTGCCATCATTCCAAAAGACCCCCAAATATCTAAGCCCACTATAGATGAACTTGATTTCCCTGCACTGCCTCGTAGCTCACCAACAGCAACAAATCACACCACAGTGGCATGTGTGACAGCCCTGTGGCACCTCGAGGGAAATCCACAGATCCCTGTGTTAGTTCTTCGGGAAAACTGACACTGCTGCTACAGCTTGGGAGGAAAATGGACGTGTATGTTTCCACGCGAGAAGAGTCCTGAATCTCCTGTGGAGACTCCAGAGTAAACCCAAGATCCATGTGAGCACTGGAGAGGAAACCTCAGGTTCCAGCTTCAGCTCCAGACGGGGACTTAGGACCCACCACCTACTGGAGAGGAATCCCGAGGGGCCTGTCTCCACTCTCATGGAGACTGGCCTTTCTTGACGCCACAAGAGCGGTTCCCTGAGGTTCCCATCGTAACTCGAGAGGAACCGCCCACAACTCGAGAAAAATCAGGACGTTCTCCCCTCCAGGTTAGATGGGGCCTTTTTACTCTGTGGCGTCTTGAGGGAAATCACGCCTTCCCTCTTGATCCTCACAAGGGTCCTTCACACACTTGCTGCAAATCAAGAAGTTCCCCGACATACCCGTCTCCACTCGAGAGGAACACTGAGTGTCCCACCACAAATCAAGAGGAGCCCCCTTTCCCCATTATCCGCTCCAGATGAGGATTCCTTTTCCTGCTTCAGCAAGAAAGGATTCTGGCATTCCCGTCGCACAGCAAGAGGACATGCTCTCAACAGGAAAGTCGAGAGGAACTTCAGGGTTCGTGCCACCATTCCAAAAAATCCCCAAATGTCTCAGTCCACTCCAGATGAACCTGATTTCCCTGCCCTGCCTCGAAGGTCACCCTGAGCATTGAATCACACCACGGTGGCACGCGAGACAGCCCTGTGGCACCTCGAGGGAAAGCCACAGCTCCCTGTATCCACTCGTCGCAAAGCCGGACACTGCTGCTACAGCTCGGGAGGAAAACGGACATGTATGTCTCCATTCGCGACGAGACGTTAGTCTCCTGTGGAGACTCTAGAGGAACCCTAAGATCCATGTCATCACTGGAGAGGAAACCTCAGGTACTGGCCACAGGTCCAGGTGAGGACCTAAGACCCGACACTGACTTTAGAGGAAGCCCAAGGGGCCCCTCGCAATTCGCATGGAGACTGGTCTTTCCTGAGGCCACGTGAGCGTGTCCCTTAGGTTCCTGTCGTAACTCGAGAGGGCACTGCTGCAACCCGAGAAAAACCAGGAGGTTGTCCCCTNTCCCCAAATGTCTCAGTCCACTCCAGATGAACCTGATTTCCCTGCCCTGCCTCGAAGGTCACCCTGAGCATTGAATCACACCACGGTGGCACGCGAGACAGCCCTGTGGCACCTCGAGGGAAAGCCACAGCTCCCTGTATCCACTCGTCGCAAAGCCGGACACTGCTGCTACAGCTCGGGAGGAAAACGGACATGTATGTCTCCATTCGCGACGAGACGTTAGTCTCCTGTGGAGACTCTAGAGGAACCCTAAGATCCATGTCATCACTGGAGAGGAAACCTCAGGTACTGGCCACAGGTCCAGGTGAGGACCTAAGACCCGACACTGACTTTAGAGGAAGCCCAAGGGGCCCCTCGCAATTCGCATGGAGACTGGTCTTTCCTGAGGCCACGTGAGCGTGTCCCTTAGGTTCCTGTCGTAACTCGAGAGGGCACTGCTGCAACCCGAGAAAAACCAGGAGGTTGTCCCCTGCAGGCGAGATGATGCCCTTTTCTGCTGCGGCATATAGAGGGAAATCTCGCCTTCCCTCTTGAACCACGCAAGGGTCCTTCCCACCCTTGATGCAAATCAAGAAGATACCCGTATACCCGTCCCCACACAGGACGAACACAGAGGGTCCCGGCACAACTCAAGCGGAGCCCCATTTACCCCTTGTGAGCTCAAGATGAGGGTTCCTTTCCCTGCTTCGTCGGGAAAGGATTCCCGCCATTCCCGTCGCATCTCAAGAGGTGGCGCTCACAACAGGAAAGCCGATATCTCCAGGGGTCATGCCAACATAGTAAAACTCCATCATATGTGTCTGTCCACTCCAGATGAACCTGATATGCCTGCACTACCTCGAGTGTCACCCCTGTATGGCTTCACACCACGGTGGCTCATGTCACAGCCCAATGGCATCTCGAGGGAAAGACAGAGATCCCTGGGTCAACATAACGGGTAGCCTGACATTGCTGCTACAGCTCGGGGCAAAAGAGGACGTGCATATAACCACAGGAAATGAGGCCAGACTCTGCTTGGGAGTCTCCAGAGGAACCCAAGATCCATGCCAGCACTGGAGAGGAAACCTCAGGCTCCAGCTTCGGCTCCAGATGGGGACTTAGGACCCGGCACTGATTGGAGAGGAATCCCGAGGGGCCACTCTCAACTCGCATGGAGACTGGCCTTTCCTGAGGCCACGTGAGCGGTTTCCTGAGGTCCCCGTAGTACCTCAAGAGGGACCTGCTACAATTCGAGAAAAACAAGGAGGTTCTCCCCTCCAGGCGAGATAAGGCCCTTTTCTGCTGGGGCATCTCGAGGGAAATCACGCCTTCCCTCCTAAACCTCAAAGGGTCCTTCACATCCTTGCTGCAACTCAAGGAGTTCCCCGACATACCTATCTCCACTCAAGAGGAACACTGAGGGGCCCGCAACAACTCAAGAGGGGCCCCCTTTCCCCCTCCTCCACTGCAGATGAGGGTTTCTTTCCCTGCTTCGTCGGTAAAGGATTCTGGCGTTCCTGTTGAACAGCATGAGAACGTGCTCTCAACAGGAATGTCGAGGGGGAACTCCAGGGGTCATTCCACCATTACCAAAGACCCCCAAATGTCTCAGTCCACTCCAGATGAACCTGATTTCAATGTCCTGCCTCAAAGGTCACCCAGAGAATCCAATCATTTCATGGTGCCACGTGCGACAACCCTGTGGCAACTCGAGGGAAAGCCACAGATCTCTGTGTCAANCTCAGTCCACTCCAGATGAACCTGATTTCAATGTCCTGCCTCAAAGGTCACCCAGAGAATCCAATCATTTCATGGTGCCACGTGCGACAACCCTGTGGCAACTCGAGGGAAAGCCACAGATCTCTGTGTCAATCCATCGGGGAGCCTGACACTGCTGCTACAGCTCGGGAGGAAAACAGACTTGTATGTCTCCCCTCGAGAAGAGTCCTGACTCTCCTGTGGAGACACCAGAGGAACCTCAACATCCATGTCAGCACTTGAGAGGAAACCTCAGGTTCCAGCTTCGGCTCCAGACGTGGACCTAGGACCCCACACTGACTGGAGAGGAATCCTGAGGGGCCCCTCGCAACTCGCATGGAGACTGGTCTTTCCTGATGCCACGCCAGTGGGTCCCTGAGGTCCCCGTTGTATCCAGAGATCCCTGGACCTGCCGCAACTCGAGAAAACCAGGAGGTTCTACCCTGCAGGTGAGATGAGGACCTTTTCCGCTGTGGCGTCTCAAGGGAAACCACGCCTTCCCTCTTGAACATCACAAGGGTCCTTCCCACCCTTGCTGCAACTCAAGAAATTCCCCGACATACACGTTCCCACGTGGGAGGAACACCAAGGGTCTCGGCACAACTCAGGAGGAGCCCCGTTTCCCACTACTGAGCTCGAGATGAGGGTCCTTTCCCTGCTTCTTCAGAAAGGATTCCCGCAATTCCCGTCGCATGTAAATAGGTGGTGCTCTCAACAGGAAAGCTGAGATCTCCAGGGGTCGTGCCAACATATTAAAAGTCCCCCAGATGCCTCAGTCCACTCAGATGAACCTGATTTCATTGCACTACCTCGAGTGTCACCTGCGTGTGGCCTCACACCACGGTGGCTCATGCCACAGCACTGTGGCATCTCGAGGGAAGACAGAGATCCCTGGATCAACTCAACGGGAAGCCTGATACTGCTGCTACAGCTTGGGAGGAAAGCGGACGTGCATGTAACCACAGGAGACGAGGCCTGACTCCCCTGGGGAGACTGCAGAGGAACCCCAAGATCCATGCCAGCACTGGAGAGGAAACCTCAGGTTCCACCTTCAGCTCCAGATGGGGACTTAGGACCCGGCACCGACTGGAGAGGAATCCCGGGGGCCCCCTCTCAACTAGCATGGAGACTGGCCTTTACTGAGGCCCAGCGAGTAGGTCCCAGAGGTCCCCGTCGTAACTCGAGAGGGACCTGCTGCAACTCGAGAAACGCCAGGAGGTTCTCCCCTGCAGGCGAGATGAGGACCTTTTCTGCTGCGGCTCTCGAGGGAAATCATGCCTTCCCTCTTAAACCATGCAAGGGTCCTTCCCACCCTTGCTGCAACTCAGGAAGTTCCCCGACATACCCGTCCCCATGCGGGTGGAACACTGAGAGTCCTGGCACAAATCAGGAGGAGCCCCATTTCCCCCTCGTGAGCTCGAGACGAGGATCTCTTTCCTTGCTTCATCGGGAAAGGATTCCTGCCGTCCCTGTCACATCTCAAGAGGTGGCGTTCTCAAGAGGAAAACTGAGATCTTCACGGGTCGTGCCAACATACTAAAAGTCCCCCAGATGTCTCAGTTCCCTCCAGATGAGCCTGATTTCCCTGACCTGCCTCGAAGGTCACCAGCGTATTGCCTCACACCATGGTGGCTCATGCCACAGCCCTGTGGCATCTCGAAGGAAAGACAGAGATCCCTGGGTCAACTCGACGGCAAGACTGACACTGATGCTACAGCTCGGGAGGAAAGCAGACGTGCATGTAAACACAGGAGAGGAGGCCTGGCTCCCCTGGAGAGACTCCAGAGGAAGTCCAAGATCCATGCCAGCACAGGAGAGGAAACCTCAGGTTCCAGCTTTGGCTCCAGACGGGTAGCTAGGACCCATCATTGACTGGAGAGGAATCCTGAGGGTCCCATCTCAACACGCACGGAGACTGGCCTTTCCTGAGGCCATGCAAGCATGTTGCTGAAGTCCCCATCGTAACTCGAGAGGGATCTGCTGCAACTCGAGAAAAACCAGGAGGTTCTCCCCTCCAGGCGAGATGAAGCCGTTTTCTGCTGCGGCATCCTGAAAGAAATCACACCTTCCCTCCTGAACCTCAAAGGGTCCTTCACACCTTGTTGCAACTCAATAGCTCCCCGACATACCCATCTCCACTGAGAGGAACACTGATGGTCCCACCACAACTCAAAAGGAGCCCCCTTTCCCCTCATCCACTCCAGATGAGGGTTCCTTTCCCTGCTTCATCAGGAAAGGATTCTGGCTTTCCCGACGCACAGCAAGAGGATGTGCTGTCAACAGGAATGTCGACAGGAGTTCCAGGGGTCGTGTCACCATTCCAAAAGACCTCCACATGTCTCAGTCCACTCCAGATGAACCTGATTTCCCTGCCCTGGCTCGAAGGTCACCCTGAGCATTGAATCACACCACAGTGGCATGTGCGACAGCCCTGTGGCACCTCGAGGGAAAGCCACAGATCCCTGTGTCAACTCGTCGCGAAACCGGACACTGCTGCTACAGCTTGGGAGGAAAACGGACATGTATGTCTCCACTCGAGAAGAGTCCTGACTCTCCTGTGGAGACTCCAGAGGAACCCCAAAATCCATGCGAGCACTGGAGAGGAACCTCAGGATCCAGCTTTTGCTCCAGACAGGGACTTAGGACCAGGCAATGAATGGAGAGGTAACCCGAGGGGGCCCTCTCAGCTCGCACGGAATCTGGCCTTTCCTGGGGTCACGTGAACGGGTTCCTGATGTCCCCATCGCAACTCGAGAAGGATCTGCTGCAACTCGAGAAAAACCAGGAGGTTCTCCCCTCCAGGCGAGATGAAGCCGTTTTCTGCTGCGGCATCCTGAAAGAAATCACACCTTCCCTCCTGAACCTCAAAGGGTCCTTCACACCTTGTTGCAACTCAATAGCTCCCCGACATACCCATCTCCACTGAGAGGAACACTGATGGTCCCACCACAACTCAAAAGGAGCCCCCTTTCCCCTCATCCACTCCAGATGAGGGTTCCTTTCCCTGCTTCATCAGGAAAGGATTCTGGCTTTCCCGACGCACAGCAAGAGGATGTGCTGTCAACAGGAATGTCGACAGGAGTTCCAGGGGTCGTGTCACCATTCCAAAAGACCTCCACATGTCTCAGTCCACTCCAGATGAACCTGATTTCCCTGCCCTGGCTCGAAGGTCACCCTGAGCATTGAATCACACCACAGTGGCATGTGCGACAGCCCTGTGGCACCTCGAGGGAAAGCCACAGATCCCTGTGTCAACTCGTCGCGAAACCGGACACTGCTGCTACAGCTTGGGAGGAAAACGGACATGTATGTCTCCACTCGAGAAGAGTCCTGACTCTCCTGTGGAGACTCCAGAGGAACCCCAAAATCCATGCGAGCACTGGAGAGGAACCTCAGGATCCAGCTTTTGCTCCAGACAGGGACTTAGGACCAGGCAATGAATGGAGAGGTAACCCGAGGGGGCCCTCTCAGCTCGCACGGAATCTGGCCTTTCCTGGGGTCACGTGAACGGGTTCCTGATGTCCCCATCGCAACTCGAGAAGGATCTGCCGCAACTCGAGAAAAACCAGGAGGTTCTCCCCTCCAGGCGAGATGAGGCCTTTTTCTGCTGCAGCATCCCAGGGAAATCACGCCTTCCCTCTGGAACCTCAAAGGGTCCTTCACACCCTTGCTGCAACTCAAGAAGTTCCCCGACCACCTGTCTCCACTCGAGAGGAACACTGAGGGTCCCACCACAACTCAAGAGGAGCCCCCTTTCCACTTCCTCCACTCCAGATGAGGGTTCCTTTCCCTGCTTCGTCAGGAAAGGATTCTGGCGTTCCTATCGCACAGCAAGAGGACGTGTTCTTAACAGGAAAGTCTAGAGGAACTCAAGGGGTCGTGCCACCATTCCAAAAGACCCAAAATGTATCAGTCCACTCCAGACGAACCTGATTTCCCCGCCCTGCCTCGACGGCCACCCCAAGCATCGAATCACACCATGGTGGCAAGTGCAACAGCCCTGGGGAACCTCGAGGGAAAGACACAGATCCCTGTGTCAATCTGTTGGGAAGCCTAACACTGCTGCTACAGCTCGGGAAAACAATAGACGTGTATGTCTCCACTCGAATAGAGACCTGACTCTCCTGTGGACACTCCAGAGGAACCACAAGATCCATGTCAGCACTGGAGAGGAAACCTCAGATTCTGGCCGTAGCTCCAGATGAGGACCTAGGACCCAACACTGACTGGAGAGGAATCCCGAGGGGCCCATTGCAACTCGCATGGATACTGGTCTTTCATGAGGCCACGAGAGTGGGACCCTGAGGTCCCCTTCATAACTCGAGAGGGACCTGCCGCAACTCGAGTAAAACCAGCAGGTTCTCCCCTGCAGGCGAGATGAGGGTCTTTTCTGCTGCAGCATCTTGAGGGAAATCACGCATTCCCTATTGAACCTCGCAAGGGTCCTTCCCACCCTTGCTGCAACTCAAGAAGTTCCCCGACATACCCGTCCCCATGCGGGAGGAACACCAAGGGTCCCAGTACAACTTAGGGGGAGCCCCATTTCCCCCTCATGAGCTCGAGATGAGGGACCCTTTCCCTGCTTCGTCAGGAAAGTATTCCCTCCATTACCGTAGCAACTCAAGAGGTGGCACTCTCAACAGGAAAGCCGAGATCTCCAGGGGTCCTGCCAAGATACTGAACATCCCCCAGATGTCTCAGACCACTCCAGATGAACCTGATTTCCCTGCACTACCTCGAGTGTCACCCGCGTATAGCCCCACACCACGGTGGCTTGTGCCAAGCCCTGTGGCATCTTGAGGGAAAGAGAGAGATCCCTGGGTCAACTCGATGGGCAGCCTGACACTGCTGATACAGCTCAGGAGGAAAGCAGATGTGTGTGTGACCACAGGAGACGAGGCCTGACTTCCCTGGGGAAACTAAAGAGGAACCCCAAGGTCCATGCCAGCACTGAAGAGGAAACCTCAGGTTCCAGCTTTGGCTCCGTTCGGGGCCTTAGGACCAGCACTGACTTGAGAGAAATCTCAAGGGGCCCATTGCAACTCACATGGAGACTGGCCTTTCCTGAGGCCGCGAGAGCGGGTCCATGAGGTCCCTGTCGTAACTCGAGAGGGATCTGCCCCAACTCGAGAAAAACCAGGAGGTTCTCCCCTCCAGGGGAGATAAGGCCGTTTTCTGCTGCAGCATCCCAGCAAAATCACGCCTTCCCTCCGGAACCTCAAAGGGTCCTTCACACCCTTGCTGCAACTCAAGAAGTTCCCCGAC
>SJYH01007700.1:34604-57605 GCA_006408735.1 Sylvicapra grimmia | reverse complement strand
GCAACTCGAGAAAAACCAGGAGGTTCTCCCCTCCAGGCGAGATGAGGCCTTTTTCTGCTGCAGCATCCCAGGGAAATCACGCCTTCCCTCTGGAACCTCAAAGGGTCCTTCACACCCTTGCTGCAACTCAAGAAGTTCCCCGACCACCTGTCTCCACTCGAGAGGAACACTGAGGGTCCCACCACAACTCAAGAGGAGCCCCCTTTCCACTTCCTCCACTCCAGATGAGGGTTCCTTTCCCTGCTTCGTCAGGAAAGGATTCTGGCGTTCCTATCGCACAGCAAGAGGACGTGTTCTTAACAGGAAAGTCTAGAGGAACTCAAGGGGTCGTGCCACCATTCCAAAAGACCCAAAATGTATCAGTCCACTCCAGACGAACCTGATTTCCCCGCCCTGCCTCGACGGCCACCCCAAGCATCGAATCACACCATGGTGGCAAGTGCAACAGCCCTGGGGAACCTCGAGGGAAAGACACAGATCCCTGTGTCAATCTGTTGGGAAGCCTAACACTGCTGCTACAGCTCGGGAAAACAATAGACGTGTATGTCTCCACTCGAATAGAGACCTGACTCTCCTGTGGACACTCCAGAGGAACCACAAGATCCATGTCAGCACTGGAGAGGAAACCTCAGATTCTGGCCGTAGCTCCAGATGAGGACCTAGGACCCAACACTGACTGGAGAGGAATCCCGAGGGGCCCATTGCAACTCGCATGGATACTGGTCTTTCATGAGGCCACGAGAGTGGGACCCTGAGGTCCCCTTCATAACTCGAGAGGGACCTGCCGCAACTCGAGTAAAACCAGCAGGTTCTCCCCTGCAGGCGAGATGAGGGTCTTTTCTGCTGCAGCATCTTGAGGGAAATCACGCATTCCCTATTGAACCTCGCAAGGGTCCTTCCCACCCTTGCTGCAACTCAAGAAGTTCCCCGACATACCCGTCCCCATGCGGGAGGAACACCAAGGGTCCCAGTACAACTTAGGGGGAGCCCCATTTCCCCCTCATGAGCTCGAGATGAGGGACCCTTTCCCTGCTTCGTCAGGAAAGTATTCCCTCCATTACCGTAGCAACTCAAGAGGTGGCACTCTCAACAGGAAAGCCAAGATCTCCAGGGGTCCTGCCAAGATACTGAACATCCCCCAGATGTCTCAGACCACTCCAGATGAACCTGATTTCCCTGCACTACCTCGAGTGTCACCCGCGTATAGCCCCACACCACGGTGGCTTGTGCCAAGCCCTGTGGCATCTTGAGGGAAAGAGAGAGATCCCTGGGTCAACTCGATGGGCAGCCTGACACTGCTGATACAGCTCAGGAGGAAAGCAGATGTGTGTGTGACCACAGGAGACGAGGCCTGACTTCCCTGGGGAAACTAAAGAGGAACCCCAAGGTCCATGCCAGCACTGAAGAGGAAACCTCAGGTTCCAGCTTTGGCTCCGTTCGGGGCCTTAGGACCAGCACTGACTTGAGAGAAATCTCAAGGGGCCCATTGCAACTCACATGGAGACTGGCCTTTCCTGAGGCCGCGAGAGCGGGTCCATGAGGTCCCTGTCGTAACTCGAGAGGGATCTGCCCCAACTCGAGAAAAACCAGGAGGTTCTCCCCTCCAGGGGAGATAAGGCCGTTTTCTGCTGCAGCATCCCAGCAAAATCACGCCTTCCCTCCGGAACCTCAAAGGGTCCTTCACACCCTTGCTGCAACTCAAGAAGTTCCCCGACATACCGGTCTCCACTCGAGAGGAACACTGAGGGTCCCACCACAACTCAAGAGGAGCCCCCTTTCCGCTTCCTCTGCTCCAGATGAGGGTTCTTTCCCTGCTTCATCAGGAAAGGATTCTGGCGTTCCCATCGCACAGCAAGAGGATGTGTTCTCAACAGGAAAGTTGATAGGAACTCAAGGGGTCATGCCACCATTCCAGAAGACCCAAAATGTCTCAGTCCACTCCAGACGAACCTGATTTCCCCACCCTGCCTCGACGGTCACCCCAAGCATCGAATCACACCACAGTGGCACGTGCAATAGCCCTGGGGAACCTCGAGGGAAAGACACAGATCACTGTGTCAATCTGTCGGGAAGCCTAACACTGCTGTTACAGCTCAGGAGGACAACAGACGTGTATGTCTTCACTCGAGAAGAGTCCTGACTCTCCTGTGGAGACTACAGAAGAACCGCAAGGTCCATGCCAGCACTGGAGAGGAAACCTCAGGTTCCAGAATCAGCTCCAGACGGGGACTTAGGACCCGGCACCGACTGAAGAGGAATCCCGAGGGCCCCTCTAAACTCTCACGGAGACTGGCCTCTCCTGAGGCCATGCGAGCGGGTCCCTGAGGTCCCCATAGTAACTCGAGAGGGACCTGCTGCAACTCGAAAAAATCAGGAGGTTCTCCCCTGCAGGCGAGATCAGGACCTTTTCTGTTGCCCTAACTCGAGGGAAATCACGCCTTCCCTCTTGAACCTGGCAAGGTTCTTTCCCACCCTTGCTGCAACTCAAGAAGTTCCCCGACATACCCGTCTCCACTCGAGAGGAGCACTGAGGGTCCCACCACAACTCACGAGGAGCCCCCTTTCCCCCTCCTCCTCTCCAGATGAGGGTTCCTTTCCCTGCTTCATCGGGAAATGATTCTGATGTTCCCATCGCACAGCAAGAGGAGGTGCTCTCAACAGCAATGTCGAGAGGAACTCTAGGGGTCGTGCCACCATTCCAAAAGACCCCCAAATGTCTCAGTCCACTCCAGATGAACCTGATTTCCCTGCACTGCCTCGAAGGTCACCCTGAGCATCGAATAACACCATGGTGGCACGTGCTACAGCTCTGTGGCACCTCGAGGGAAAGCCACAGATCCCTGAGTCAACTCGTCGGGAAGCCTGACACTGCTGCTACAGCTCTGGAGGAAAACTTACGTTTAGGTCTCCACAAGAGAAGAGTCCTGACTCTCCTGTGGAGACTCCAAGAAACTCCAAGATCCATGTCAGCACTGGAGAAGAAACCTCAGGTTCTGGCCGCAGTTCCAGACGAGGACCTAGAACCCAACACTGACTGGAGAGGAATCCCGAGGGACCTCTTGCAACTCTCATGGAGACTGGTCTTTCCTGAGGCCACGCAAGCGGGTCCCTGAGGTCCCCGTCGCAACTCGAGAGGGACCTGCTGCCACTCGACGAAACCCAGGAGGTTCTGCCCTCCAGGCGTGATGAGGCCGTTTTCTGCTGTGGCATCCCGAGAGAAATCACGCCTCCCTCCTAAACCTGAAAGGGTACTTCACACCCTTGCTGCAACTCAAGAAGTTCCCGACATACCCGTCTCCACTTGAGAGGAACACTGAGGGTCCCACCACAACTCACGAGGAGCCCCCTTTCCCCCACCTCCACTCCAGATGAGGCTTCCTTTCCCTGCTTCGTCGGGAAAGGATTCTGGCATTCCTGTCGCACAGCAAGGGGTGTGCTCTCAAGAGGAAAGTCGAGAGGAACTCCAGGGGTCATGCCACCTTTCCAAAAGACCCCCAAACGTCTCAGTCCACTCCAAATGAACCTTATTTCCCTGCTCTGCCTCGAGTGTCACCCGCCTATGGCCTCACACCAAGGTGGCTTGTGCCACAGCCCAGTGGCATCTCAAGGGAAAGACAGAGATCTGTGGGTCAACTCAACGGGAAGCCTGACACTGCTACTACAGCTTGGGAGGAAAACGGACGTGTATCTAACCACAGGAGACGAGGCCTGGCTCACCTGGTGAGACTCCAGAGGAACCCCAAGGTCCATGCCAGCACTGGAGAGGAAACCTCAGGTTCTGGCCACAGTTCCAGACTAGGACCTAGGACCTGGCACGATTGAAGAGCAATCCCGAGTGGCCCCTCTGAACTCGCACGGTGACTGGCCTTTCCTGAGGCCATGCCAGCGTGTCCTTGAGATCCCCATTGTAACTCAAGAGGGACCTGCCGCAACTCAAGAAAAACCAGGAGGTTCTCCCCTGCAGGCGAGTTGAGGCCGTTTACTGCTGCGTCATCCCGAGAGAAATCACATCTTCCCTCCTGAACCTCAAAGGGTCCTTCACACCCTTGCTGCAACTCCAGAAATTCCCTACATACCAGTCTCCACTCGAGAGGAACACTGAGGGTCCCACCACAATTCAAGAGGGGCCCCGATTCCCCCTCATCCGCTCCAGATGAGGGTTCCTTTCCCTGCTTCGACAGGAAAGGATTCTGCATTCCCATCACACAGCAAGAGGGGGTGCTCTCAACAGCAATGTCGAGAGGAACTCCAGGGGGTCATGCCACCATTCCAAAAGACCCCCAAATGTCTCAGTCCACTCCAGATGAACCTGATTTCCCTGGCCTGCCTCAAAGGTCACCCTGAGCATCGAATGACACCACGGTGGCACATGCGACAGCCCTGTGACACCACGACGGAAAGCCACAGATCCCTGGGTAAACTCGTCGGGAAGCCTGACACTGCTGCTACAGCTCGGGAGGAAAACGGACGTGTATGTCTCCACTCGAGAAGAGTCCTGACTCTCCTGTGGAGACTGTAGAGGAACCCCAAGATCCATGTCAGCACTGGAGAGGAAACCTCAGGTTCTGGCCACAGTTCCAGACGAGGACCTAGGACCCGACAACGGACTGGTGAGGTATCTCGAGGGGCGCCTTTCAACTCGCATGGAGACTTGTCTTTCCTGAGGCCACACCAGCAGTTCCCTGAGGTCCCCATTGTAACTCAAGAGGGACCTGCCGCAACTCGAGAAAAACCAGGAGGACCTCTCCTGCAGGCGAGATAAGGCCCTTTTCTGCTGTGGCGTCTCGAGGGAAATCACACCTTCCCTGTTGAACCTCCTTCCCACCCTTGCTGCAACTCAAGAAGTTAGCTGACATAACTGTCCCCATGCGGGAGGAACACCGAGGGTCCCGGCAAACTCAGGAGTAGCTCCATTTACCTCTCTTGAGCTCGAGATGAGGGCCCCTTTCCCTGCTTCTTTGGGAAAGCATTCCCGCCATTCCCATAGAATCTCAAGAAGTGGCGCTCTCAACAGGAAAGCCGAGATCTCCAGGGGTCATGCCAACATACTAAAAGTCCCCCAGATGTCTCAGTCCACTAAAGATGAACTTGATTTCCCTGCACTGCCTCGAGTATCATCCCCCTATCTCCTCACACCATGGTGGCTCGTGCTACAGCCCTGTGGCATCTCGAGGGAAAGACAGAGATCCGTGGGTCAACTCAACTGGAAGCCTGACACTGCTGCTACAGCTCAGGATGAAAGTGGACGTGCATGTAACCACAAAAGACGAGGCCTGACTCTCCTGTGGAGACCTCCAGAGGAAACCCCAAGATCCATGTCAGCACTGGAGATGAAAACTCAGGTTGTGGTCGCAGTTCCAGACAAGGACCTAGGACCCGACACTGACTGGAGAGGAAGCCTAAGGGGCCCCTCGCAACTCGCATGGAGACTGGTCTTTCCTGAGGCCACGCCAGCGGGTCCCTGAGGTCCCCGTCGTAACTCGAGAGGGACNAAGGACCTAGGACCCGACACTGACTGGAGAGGAAGCCTAAGGGGCCCCTCGCAACTCGCATGGAGACTGGTCTTTCCTGAGGCCACGCCAGCGGGTCCCTGAGGTCCCCGTCGTAACTCGAGAGGGACCTGCCACAACTCTAGAAAATCCAGGAGGTTTTACCATGCAGGCCAGATCAGGCCCTTTTCTAATGCAGTGTCTCGAGGGAAATCACACCTTCCCTCTTGAACCTCACAAGGGTCCTTCCCACCCTTGGTGCAACATAAGAAGTTCCCTGACATACCCGACCCCATGCGGGAGAAACACCGAGGGTCCCGGCACAACTCAGGAGGAGCCCCGTTTCCCCCTCGTGAGCTTGAGATGAGGGTCCATTTCCCTGCTTCTTCAGGAAAGGATTCCCGCCGTTCCCATCGCTTTCCAAGAGGTGTCGATCCCAACAGGAAAGCTGAGATCTCCAGGGGTCGGGCGAACATAGTAAAAGTCCCCCAGATGTCTCAGTCCACTCCAGATGAACCTGATTTCTCTGCCCTGCCTTGAGTGTCACCCGCTTATCGCCTCACACCACGGTGGCTCATGCCACAGCCATGTGGCATCTCGAGGGAAAGACAGGGATCCCTGGGTCAACTCGATGGGAAGCCTGACACTGCTGCTACAGCTCGGGAGGAAAGTGGATGTGCATGTAACCACAGGAAACGATACCTGACTCCCCTGAGGAGACTCCAGAGGAAACCCAAGATCCATTCCTGCACTGGAGAGGAAACCACAGGTTCCAGCTTCAGCTCCAGACGGGGACATTGGACCTCACACCGACTGGAGAGGAATCCTGAGGGGCCCCTCTCAACGTGCATGGAGACTGGCCTTTCCTGAGGCCACATGAGTGGGTCCCTGAGATTTCCGTCGTAATTCGGGAGGGACCTGCTGAACTCGAGAAAAACCAGGAGGTTCTCCCCTCCAGGCGAGATGAGGCCGTTTTCTGCTGCAGCATCCCGAGAGAAATCACGCCTTCCCTCCTGAACCTCAAAGGGTCCTTCACACCCTTGCTGCAACTCAAGAAGTTCCCAACATACCCGTCTCCACTCGAGAGGAACACTGAGGGTCCCACAACAACTCAAGAGGGACACCCTTTCCCCCTCCTCCGCTCCAGATGAGGATTCTTTCCCTGCTTCATCGGGAAACGTTCTGGCGTTCCCGTCGCACAGCAAGAGGATGTGCTCTCAACAGGAAAGTTGAGAGGAACTCAAGGGGTCATGCTACCATGCCAAAAGACCCCCAAATGTCTCAGTCCACTCCAGATGAACTTGATTTCCCTGCCCTGCCTCAAAGGTCACCCCGAGCATCGAATCACACCACGGTGGCACGTGCGACAAGCCTGTGGCACCTCGAGGGAAAGCCACAGATCCCTGTGCCAACCTGTCGGGAAGCCTGACATGGCTGCTACAGCTCGGGAGGACAACTGACGTGTATGTCTCCACGCGAAATGAGTCCTGACTCTCCTGTGGAGACTCCAGAGGAACCCCAAGGTCCATGTCAGCACTGGAGAGGAAACCTCAGGTTCTGGCCGCAGTTCCAGTCGAGGACCTAGGACCCGGCAATGACTGGAGAGGAATCCCGAGGGACGCCTCGCAACTTGCATGGAGACTGGCCTTTCCTGAGGGCACGCGAGCAGGTCCTTGAGTTCCCCGTCTTAACTCGAGAGGAACCTGCTGCAACTCAAGAAAAACCAGGAGGTTCTCCCCTCCAGGCGAGATGAGGCCGTTTTCTGCTGCAGCATCCCGAGAGAAATCACGCCTTCCCTCCTGAACCTCAAAGGGTCCTTCACACCCTTGCTGCAACTCAAGAAGTTCCCAACATACCCGTCTCCACTCGAGAGGAACACTGAGGGTCCCACAACAACTCAAGAGGGACACCCTTTCCCCCTCCTCCGCTCCAGATGAGGATTCTTTCCCTGCTTCATCGGGAAACGTTCTGGCGTTCCCGTCGCACAGCAAGAGGATGTGCTCTCAACAGGAAAGTTGAGAGGAACTCAAGGGGTCATGCTACCATGCCAAAAGACCCCCAAATGTCTCAGTCCACTCCAGATGAACTTGATTTCCCTGCCCTGCCTCAAAGGTCACCCCGAGCATCGAATCACACCACGGTGGCACGTGCGACAAGCCTGTGGCACCTCGAGGGAAAGCCACAGATCCCTGTGCCAACCTGTCGGGAAGCCTGACATGGCTGCTACAGCTCGGGAGGACAACTGACGTGTATGTCTCCACGCGAAATGAGTCCTGACTCTCCTGTGGAGACTCCAGAGGAACCCCAAGGTCCATGTCAGCACTGGAGAGGAAACCTCAGGTTCTGGCNCAGCTCGGGAGGACAACTGACGTGTATGTCTCCACGCGAAATGAGTCCTGACTCTCCTGTGGAGACTCCAGAGGAACCCCAAGGTCCATGTCAGCACTGGAGAGGAAACCTCAGGTTCTGGCCGCAGTTCCAGTCGAGGACCTAGGACCCGGCAATGACTGGAGAGGAATCCCGAGGGACGCCTCGCAACTTGCATGGAGACTGGCCTTTCCTGAGGGCACGCGAGCAGGTCCTTGAGTTCCCCGTCTTAACTCGAGAGGAACCTGCTGCAACTCAAGAAAAACCAGGAGGTTCTCCCCTCCAGGCGAGATGAGGCCGTTTTCTGCTGAGGCATCCCAATAGAAGTCACGCCTTCCCTCCTGAACGTCAAAGGGTCCTTCACACCTTTGCTGCAACTCAAGAAGTACCCCGACATACCCGTCTCCACTAGAAAGGAACTCTGAGGGTCTCAACACAACTCATGAGGAGCCCCTTTGCCCATCTTCCGCTTGATATGAAGGTTCCTTTCCCTGCCTCGTCAGGAAAGGATTCTGTCGTTCCTGTTGCAGAGCAAGAGGACGTGCTCTCAACAGAAAAGTCGAGAGGAACACCAGGGATAGTGCCACCATACCAAAAGACTCCCAAATGTCTCAGTCCACTCCAGATGAACCTGATTTCCCTGCTCTGCTACAAAGGTCACCACGAGCATCGAATCACACCACTGTGGCATGTGCGACAGCTCTGTGACACTTCGAAGGAAGGCCACAGATCCCTGGGTCAACTCTTCGGAAAGCCTGACACTGCTGCTAAACCTCGGGAGGAAAACGGATGTGTATATCTCCCCTCGAGAAGAGTCCTGGCTCTCCTGTGGAGACTCCAGAGGAACCCCAAGATCCATGTCAGCACTGGAGAGGAAAACTCAGGTTCTGACCGGAGTTCCAGATGAGGATCTAGGACTCAACAGTGACTGGAGAGGAATCCTGAGGTTCCCCTCACAACTCGCATGGAGACTGGTCTTTCCTGAGACCACACCAGCGGGTCACTGAGGTCCCTGTCATAACTTGAGAGGAACCTGCCACAACTCGAGAAAAACCAGGAGGTCCTCCCCTGCAGGTGAGTTGAGGCCCTTTTCTGCTGCAGTGTCTCGAGGGAAATCTCGCCTTCCCTCTTGAACCTCGCAAGGGTCCTTCCCACCCTTGCTACAACTCAAGAAATACACCGACATACCCGTCACCACGCGGGAGGAACACCGAGGGTACTGGCACAACTCAGGAGGAGCCCCGTTTCCCCCTCGTGAGCTCGAGGTGAGGGTCCACTTCCCTGCTTCTTTGGGAAAGGATTCCCGCTGTTCCCGTTGCATTCCAAGAGGTGGCACTCCCAACAGGAAAGCCGAGATCTCCAGGGGTCGTGCCAACTTAGTAAAAAACCCCAGATGTCTCAGTCCACTCCAGATGAACCTGATTTCCATGCCCTGCCTCGAGTGTCACACGCCTATCGCCTCACAGAAGGTGGCTCGTGCCACAGCCCTGTGGCATCTTGAGGGAAAGACAGAGATCCTTGGGTCAACTCGACGGGAAGCCTGACACTGCTGCTACAGCTCGGGAGGAAAGCAGACGTGCATGTAACCACAGGAGACGAGGCCTGACTCCCCTGGGGAGACTCCAGAGGAACCCCAAGATCCATGCCAGCACTGGAGAGGAAACCTCAGGTTCCAGCTTCAGATCCAGATGGGGACTTAGGACCCAGCACCGACTGGAGAGGAATCCCGAGGGGCCCCTCTCAACTCGCACGGAGACTGGCCTTTCCTGAGGCCATGCCAGCGGGTCCCTGAGGTCCCTGTCGTAATGCAAGAGGGACCTGCAGCAACTCGAGAAAAACTAGGAGGTCCTGCCCTGCTGGCGAGATGAGGCCCTTTTCTGCTGTGGCGTCTTGAAGGAAATCACGTCTTCCCTGTTGAACCTCGCAAGGGTCTTTCCCACCCTTGCTACAACTCAAGAAGTACCCCGACATACCCGTCCCCATGCGGGAGGAACACTGAGGGTCCTGGGGCATCTCAGCAGGGGCCCCGTTTCCCCCTCGTGAGCTCGAGATGAGGGTACATTTCCCTGCTTCTTTGGGAAAGGATTCCCGCTGTTCCCGTTGCATTCCAAGAGGTGGCACTCCCAACAGGAAAGCCGAGATCTCCAGGGGTCGTGCCAACTTAGTAAAAAACCCCAGATGTCTCAGTCCACTCCAGATGAACCTGATTTCCATGCCCTGCCTCGAGTGTCACACGCCTATCGCCTCACAGTAGGTGGCTCGTGCCACAGCCCTGTGGCATCTCGAGGGAAAGACAGAGATCCCTGGGTCAACTCGACTGGAAGCCTGACACTGCTGCTACAGCTCGGGAGGAAAGCAGACGTGCATGCAACCAAAGGAGACGAGGCCTGACTCACCTGGGGAGGCTCCAGAGGAAACCCAAGATCCATGCCAGCAATGGAGAGGAAACCTCAGGTTCCAGATGAGGATCCAGATGGGGACATTGGACCTGACACCGACTGGAAAGGAATCTCGAGGGGCCCCTCTCAACGCGCATGGAGACTGGCCTTTCCTGAGGCCACGTGAGCGGGTCCCTGAGGTCCCCGTCGTAAGTCGAGAGGCACCTGCCGGAACTTGAGAAAAATCAGAAGGTTCTTCCCTCCAGGCGAGATGAGGTCGTTTTTTGTTGCGGCATCCTGAGAGAAATCACGCCTTCCCTCCTGAACCTCAAAGGGTCCTTCACACCCTTGCGGCAACTCAAGAAGTTCCCAAAATACCCGTCTCCACTCGAGAGGAACACTGAGGGTCCCACCACAACGCAACAGGGACACCCTTTCCCCCTCCTCCACTCCAGATGAAGGTTCTTTCCCTGCTTTGTCAGGAAACGTTCTGTCGTTCCTGTTGCACAGCAAGAGGACGTGTTCTCAACAGGAAAGTCGAGAGGAACTCAAGGGGTCGTGCCACCATTCCAAAAGACCCCCAAATGTCTCAGTCCACTCGATATGAACCTGATTTCCATGTCCTGCCTCGAAGGTCACCCCGAACATAGAATCACACCATGGTGGCTTGTGCGACAGCCCTGTGGCACCTCGAGGGAAAGCCACAGATACCTGTTTCAACTCGTCGGGAAGCTTGACAATGCTGCGCAGCTCGGGAGGAAAACGGACATGTATATCTCCACTCGAGAAGAGTCCTGACTCTCCTTGGAGACTCCAGAGGAACCCCAACATCCATGTCAGCACTGGAGAGGTCAACTCAAGTTCTGGCCGCAGTTCCAGACGAGGGCCTAGGACCCAACATTGACTGGAGAGGAATCCTGAGGGGTCCCTAGCAACTCGCATGGAGACTGGTCTTTCCTGAGACCACACCAGCGGGTCACTGAGGTCCCCATCATAAGTTGAGAGGAACCTGCCACAACTCGAGAAAAATCAGGAGGTCCTCCCCTGCAGGCGAGTTGAGGCCCTTTTCTGCTGCAGCGTCTTGAAGGAAATCTCGCCTTCCCTCTTGAACCTCGCAAGGGTCCTTCCCACCCTTGCTACAACTCAAGAAATACACCAACATACCCGTCACCACGCGGGAGGAACACCGAGGGTACTGGCACCACTCAGGAGGAGCCCCGTTTCCCCCTCGTGAGCTCGAGGTGAGGGTCCACTTCCCTTCTTCTTTGGGAAAGGATTCCCACTGTTCCCTTTCTCATTCCAAGAGGTGGCGCATCCAACAGGAAAGCCGAGATTTCCAGGGGTCGTGCCAACATACCAAAAAGCCCCCAGATGTCTCAGTCCACTCCAGATGAACCTGATTTCCTTGCCCTGCCTCGAGTGTCACCCACCTATCGCTTCACAGAAGGTGGCTCGTTCCACAGCCCTGTGGTATCTCGAGGGAAAGACAGAGATCCCTGGGTCAACTTGATGGGAAGCCTGACACTGCTGCTACAGCTTGGGAGGAAAGCGGACATGCATGTTACCACAGGAGATGAGGCCTCACTCCCCTGGGGAGAATCCACAGGAACCCCAAGTTCCATGCCAGCACTGGAAAGGAAACCTCAGGTTCCAGATTTGGATTCAGATGGGGACTTTGGACCTGGCACCGACTGGAGAGGAATCCTGAGGGTCCCCTCTCAACGCGCACGGAGACTGGCCTTTCCTGAGGCCACATGAGTGGGTCTCTGAAGTCCCTGTCATAAGTCGAGAGGGACCTGCCGGAACTCCAGAAAAACCAGGAGGTTCTCCCCTCCAGGTGAGATGAGGACGTTTTCTGATGCGGCATCCCAAGAGAAATCACGCCTTCCCTCCTGAACCTCAAAGGGTCCTTCACACCCTTGCTGCAACTCAAGAAGTTCCTGACATACCCGTCTCCACTNGTTCTCCCCTCCAGGTGAGATGAGGACGTTTTCTGATGCGGCATCCCAAGAGAAATCACGCCTTCCCTCCTGAACCTCAAAGGGTCCTTCACACCCTTGCTGCAACTCAAGAAGTTCCTGACATACCCGTCTCCACTCGAGAGGAACACTGAGGGTCCCACCAGAACTCAAGAGGGACATCCTTTCCTCCTCCTCTGCTCCAGATGAAGGTTCTTTCCCTGCTTCGTCGGGAAACGTTCTGGCATTCCCTTCGCACAGCAAGAGGATGTGCTCTCAACAGGAAAGTCGAGAGGAACTCAAGGGGTCCTGCCATCATTCCAAAAGACCCCCAAATGTCTCAGTCCACTCCAGATGAACCTGATTTCCCTGCCCTGCCTCGAAGGTCACCCCAAACATCAAATCACACCATGGTGGCACATGCGACAGCCCTGTGGAACCTCGAGGGAAAGCCGCAGATCCCTGTGTCAACTCGTCGGGAAGCATGACACTGCTGCACAGCTCGGGAAGAAAATGGACGTTCATGTCTCCACTCGAGAAGAGTCCTGACTCTCCTGTGGAGACTCCAGAGGAACCCCAAGATCCATGGAATGATGGCATGACCCTGGAGTTCCTCTCATATTTCCTGTTAAAAGCACATCCTCTTGCTGTGCGATGGGAATGCCAGAAACCTTTTCCAACGAATCAGGGATAGGAACCNTCTCCACTCGAGAAGAGTCCTGACTCTCCTGTGGAGACTCCAGAGGAACCCCAAGATCCATGGAATGATGGCATGACCCTGGAGTTCCTCTCATATTTCCTGTTAAAAGCACATCCTCTTGCTGTGCGATGGGAATGCCAGAAACCTTTTCCAACGAATCAGGGATAGGAACCCTCATCTGGAGTGGAGGAGGCGGAAAGGGGGCTCCTCTTGATTTGTGGTGGGACCCTCAGTATTCCTCTCGAGTGGAGACGGGTATGTCAGGGAACTTCTTGAGTTGCAGCAAGGGTGTGAAGGACCCTTTGAAGTTCACGAGGGAAGGCGTGATTCCTCTCAGGATGCTGCAGCAGAACACGGCCCCATCTCACGTGGAAGAGAGAACCTCCTGGTTTTTCTCGAGTTGTGACAGGTCCCTCTCGAGTTACGACGGGGATGCCAGGGACCCAGTCACATGGCCTCAGGAAAGATCAGACTCCATGGGAGTTGAGAGGGGCTCCTCGGGATTCCTCTCCAGTTGGTGCCTGGTCTAAGCCCCCGTCTAGAGCCGAAGCTGGAACTGAGGTTTTCTCTCCAGTGCTGGCATGGATCTTGGGGTTCCTCTGGAGTCTCCCCAGGGGAGTCAGGCCTCGTCTCCTGTGGTTGCATGCACGTCCGCTTTCCTCCCGAGNCTCTCGAGTGGAGACGGGTATGTCAGGGAACTTCTTGAGTTGCAGCAAGGGTGTGAAGGACCCTTTGAAGTTCACGAGGGAAGGCGTGATTCCTCTCAGGATGCTGCAGCAGAACACGGCCCCATCTCACGTGGAAGAGAGAACCTCCTGGTTTTTCTCGAGTTGTGACAGGTCCCTCTCGAGTTACGACGGGGATGCCAGGGACCCAGTCACATGGCCTCAGGAAAGATCAGACTCCATGGGAGTTGAGAGGGGCTCCTCGGGATTCCTCTCCAGTTGGTGCCTGGTCTAAGCCCCCGTCTAGAGCCGAAGCTGGAACTGAGGTTTTCTCTCCAGTGCTGGCATGGATCTTGGGGTTCCTCTGGAGTCTCCCCAGGGGAGTCAGGCCTCGTCTCCTGTGGTTACATGCACGTCTGCTTTCCTCCCGAGCTGTAGCAGCAGTGTCAGGCTTCCCGTCGAGTTGACCCAGGGATGTCTGTCTTTCCCTTGAGAGGCCAAAGGGCTGTGGCACGAGTCACAGTGGTGTGAGGCAATACCCGGGAGACAATCGAGGCAGGGCATGGAAATCAGGTTCATGTGGAGTGGACTGAGACATCTGGGTGACTTTTAGTATGTTGGCATGACCCCTGGAGATCTCGGCTTTCCTGATGAGAGCACCACCTCTTGAGATGCGACGGGAAAAGCGGGAATGCTTTCCCGAAGAAGCAGGGAAATGGACCCTCATCTCAAGCTCAAGAGGGTGAAATGGGGCTCCTCCTGAGTTGTGCCGGGACCCTTGGTATTCCTCCCGTATGGGAACGGGTATGTCAGGGAACTTCTTGAGTTGCAGCAAGGGTGGGAAGGACCCTTGCGAGGTTCAAGAAGGAAGGCGTGATTTCCCTCGAGATGCCGCAGCAGTAAAGGACCTCATCTTGCCTTCAGGGGAGGACCTCCTGGTTTTTCTCGATTTGCAGCAGATCCCTCTCGAGTTACGACAGGGACCTCAGGGAACCACTGGCGTGGCCTCAGAAAAGACCAGTCTCCATGAGAATTGCGATGGGCCCCTCGGGATTCCTCTCCAGTCAGTGTCAAGTCTTAGGTCTGCGTCTGGAACTGCGGCCCGAACATAAGGTTTCCTCTCCAGTGCTTACATGGATCTTGGGCTTCCTCTGGAGTCTCCAGAGGAGAGTCAGGACTCTTTTCGAGTGGAGATATACACGTCCGTTTTCCACCCGAGCTGTAGCAGCAGTGTCACGCCTCCTGACGAGTTGACACAGGGATCTGTGGCTTTCCCTCGAGGTACCACAGGGATGTTGCACATGCCACTGTGGTGTGATTCAATGCTCGGGGTGACCTTCGAGGCAGGGCAGGGAAATCAGGTTCATCTGGAGTGGACTGACACATTTGGGTGTATTTTGGAATGGTGGAATGACCCGTGGAGTTCTTCTCGACTTTCCTGTTGAGAGCACGTCCTCTTGCTGTGCAACGGGAATGCCAGAATCCTTTCCCGACGAAGCAGGGAAACGAACCCTCATCTGGATTGGAGGAGGGGGGGACGGGGCTTCTCTTGAGTTGTGGCGGGTCCCTCAGCGTTCCTCTCGAGTGGAGACAGGTATGTCGGGGAACTTCTTGAGTTGCAGCAAGGGTGTGAAGGACCCTTTGAGGTCCAGGAGGTAAAGCGTGATTTCTCTCAGGATGCCGCAGCAGAAAACGACCTCATCTCACCTGGAGGGGAGAACTGCTGGTTTTACACGAGTTGAGGCAGGTCCCTCTCGAGGTACGACAGGGACCTCAGAGACCCGCTTGTGTGGCCAAAGGAAAGGCCAGTCTGCTTGCGAGTTGAGAGGGGCCCCTCTGGATTCCTCTCCAATCAGTGCCGGGTCTAAATCCCCGTCTGGAGCCGAAGCTGTAACCTGAGGTTTCCTCTCCAGTCTTGGCATGGATCTTGGGGTTCCTCTGGAGTCTCCCCAGGGGAGTCAGGCCTCGTCTCCTGTGGTTACATGCACGTCTGCTTTCCTCCCAAGCTGTAGCAGCAGTGTCAGGCTTCCCGTCGAGTTGACCCAGGAATTTCTGTCTTTCCCTCAAGAGGCCACAGGGCTGTGGCACGAGCCACCATGGTGTGGGGCAATACACGGGTGACACTCGAGGCAGGGCAGGGAAATCAGGTTCATCTGGAGTGTACTGAGACATCTAGGGGACTTTTACTATGTTGGCACGACCCATGGAGATCTTGGCTTTCCTGTTGAGAGCACCACCACTTGGGATGTGATGGGAATGGCGGGAATCCTTTCCCGAAGAAGCAGGGAAAGGGACCCTCATCTCGAGCTCATGAGGGGGAACGTGGCTCCTCCTGAGTTGTGCCGGGACCCTCAGTGTTCCTCCCGTGTGGGGACGGGTATGTTGGGGAACTTCTTGTGTTGCAGCAAGGGTGGGAAGGACCCTTGCAAGGTTCAAGTGGTAAGGCATGATTTTCCTTTAGACACCGCAGCAGAAAAGGGCCTCATCTCACCTGCAGGACAGAACCTCCTGGTTTTTCTCGAGTTGTGGCAGGTCCTTCTCGAGTTNAGGGGAGTCAGGCCTCGTCTCCTGTGGTTACATGCACGTCTGCTTTCCTCCCAAGCTGTAGCAGCAGTGTCAGGCTTCCCGTCGAGTTGACCCAGGAATTTCTGTCTTTCCCTCAAGAGGCCACAGGGCTGTGGCACGAGCCACCATGGTGTGGGGCAATACACGGGTGACACTCGAGGCAGGGCAGGGAAATCAGGTTCATCTGGAGTGTACTGAGACATCTAGGGGACTTTTACTATGTTGGCACGACCCATGGAGATCTTGGCTTTCCTGTTGAGAGCACCACCACTTGGGATGTGATGGGAATGGCGGGAATCCTTTCCCGAAGAAGCAGGGAAAGGGACCCTCATCTCGAGCTCATGAGGGGGAACGTGGCTCCTCCTGAGTTGTGCCGGGACCCTCAGTGTTCCTCCCGTGTGGGGACGGGTATGTTGGGGAACTTCTTGTGTTGCAGCAAGGGTGGGAAGGACCCTTGCAAGGTTCAAGTGGTAAGGCATGATTTTCCTTTAGACACCGCAGCAGAAAAGGGCCTCATCTCACCTGCAGGACAGAACCTCCTGGTTTTTCTCGAGTTGTGGCAGGTCCTTCTCGAGTTGCGATGGGGACCTCAGGTCCACGCTGGCGTGGCCTCAGGAAAGACCAGTCTCCATGCGAGTTGCAAGGGGCCCCTCGGGAATCCTCTCCAGTCAGTTTCGGGTCTTAGGTCCTCATCTGGAACTGTGGCCAGAACCTGAGGTTTCCTCTCCAGTGCTGACATGGTCTTGGGGTTCCTCTGGAGTCTCCACTGGAGAGTCAGGAGAGTTCTCGAGTGGAGAGATACACGTCAGTTTTCCTCCCTAGCAGTTTCAGCAGTGTCAGGCTTCTGGATGGGTTGACACAGGGATCTGTGGTTTTCCCTTGAGGTGCCACAGGGCTGTCGCAGTTCCACCATGGTGTGATTCAATGCTGTGGAGGACCTTCGAGGCAGGTCAGGGAAATCAGGTTCATCTGGAGTGGACTGAGACATTTGGGGGTCTTTTGGAATGGTGGCACGACCCCTGGAGTTCCTCTCGACTTTCATGTTGAGAGCACGTCCTCTTGCTTTGCGACGGGAATGCCAGAATGCTTTCCCACCGAAGCAGGGAAAGGATCCCTCATCTGGAGTGGAGGAGGGGGAAAGGGGGCTCCTCTTGTGTTGTGGTGGAACCCTCAGTGTTCCACTCGAGTGGAGACGGGTATGTCGGGGAACTTCTTGAGTTGCAGCAAGGATGGGAAGGACCCTTGTGAGTTTCAAGAGGGAAGGCGTGGTTTCCCTCGAGACGCTGCAGCAGAAAAGGGCCTCATCTCGCCTGCAGGGGAGAAACTCCTGGTTTTTTTTGAGTTACGGCAGGTCCCTCTCGAGTTATGATGGGGACCTCAGGGACCTGCTCGCGAGGCCTCTGGAAAGGCCAGTCTCCTTGCGAGTTGAGAGGGGCCCGTCGGGATTCCTCTGCAGTCGGTACCGGGTACTAAGTCCCCATCTGGAGCCAAAGCTGGAACCTGAGGTCTCCTCTCCAGTGTTGGCATGCATCTTGGGGTTCCTCTGGAGTCTCTCCAGGAAGGTCAGGCCTCGTCTCCTGTGCTTACATGCACATATGCTTTCCGCCCGAGCTGTAGCTGCAGTGTCAAGCTTCCTGTCGAGTTGACCCAGGGATCTCTGTCTTTCCCTCAAGATGCCACAGGGCTGTGGCATGAGCCACTGTGGTATGAGGCGATACACGGGTGACACTTGAGACAGGCCAGGGAAATCAGGTTCATCTGGAGTGGACTGAGACATTTGGGGGTCTTTTGGAATGGTGGCACGACCCCTGGAGTTCCTCTCGACTTTCATGTTGAGAGCACGTCCTCTTGCTTTGCGACGGGAATGCCAGAATGCTTTCCCACCGAAGCAGGGAAAGGATCCCTCATCTGGAGTGGAGGAGGGGGAAAGGGGGCTCCTCTTGTGTTGTGGTGGAACCCTCAGTGTTCCACTCGAGTGGAGACGGGTATGTCGGGGAACTTCTTGAGTTGCAGCAAAGGTGTGAAGGACCCTTTGAGGTTCAGCCGGGAAGGCGTGATTTCTCTCGAGATTCCGCAGGAGAAAAAGGCCTCATCTCGCCTGGAGGGGAGAACCTCCTGGTTTTTCTCGAGTAGCGGCAGATCCCTCTCGTGTTACTACGGAGACCTCAGGGACCCACTCGCGTGGCCTCAGGAAAGGCCAGTCTCCATGCGAGTTGACAGGGGCCACTCGGGATTCCTCTCAAGTCAGTGTCGGGTCCTAAGTCCCCATCTGGAGACGAAGCTGGAATCTGAAGTTTCCTCTCCAGTGCTGGCATGGATCTTGGGGTTCCTTTGGAGTCTCCCCAGGGGAGTAAGGCCTCGTCTCCTGTGTTGACATGCACGTCTACTTTCCTCCCGAGCTGTAGAAGCAGTGTCAGGCTTCCCGTCGAGTTGACCCAAGGATATCTGTCTTTTCCTCGAGATGCCACAGGCTGTTGCATGGGCCACCATGGTTGAGGCGATACGTGGGTGACCTTCAAGGCAGGGCAGGGAAATCAGGTTCATCTGGAGTGGACTGAGACCACTGGGGGACTTTCAGTATGTTGGCACGACCCCTGAAGATCTCCGCTTTCCTGTTGAGAGTGCCACCTCTTGAGATGCGATGGGAACAGCGGGAATCCTTTCCCGACGAAGCAGGGAATGGGACCCTAATCTGAAGTTCACAAGGTTGATACGGGGCTCATTCTGAGTTGGGCCAGGACCCTCGGTGGTCCTCGCACTTGGGGATGGGTATGTCGAGGAACATCCTGAGTTGCAGCAAGGGTGGGAATGACCCTTGCAAGGTTCAAGAGGGCAGGCGTGATTTCCCTCGAGATGCCGCAGCAGAAAAGGGCCTCATCTCACCTGCATGTGAGAACCTCCTGGTTTTTCTCGAGCTACGGCAGGTCCTTCTCAATTAACGACAGGTACCTCAGGAACCAAAACACATATCCTCAGGAAAAAGCAGTCTCCATGCGAGTTGCAAGGGGCCCCTCGGGATTTCTCTCCAGTCAGTGTTGGGTCCTAGGTCCTCTTCTGGAACTGCGGCCAGAGCCTGAGGTTTCCTCTCCAGTGCTGACATGGATCTAGGTGTTCCTCTGAAGTCTCCACAGGAGAGTCAGGACTCTTCTCGAGTGGAGACATACACGTCCGTTTTCCTCCCGAGCTGTAACAGCAGTGTCAGTCTTCACGACCAGTTGTCACAGGCATCTGTGGTTTTCCCTCGAGGTGCCACAGGGCTGTCACACATGCCACCGTGGTGTGATTTGATGCTCACGGTGACCTTCGAGGCAGGGATGGGAAATCAGGTTCATCTGGAGTAGAATGAGACATTTGGGTGTCTTTTTGAATGGTGGCACGACCCCTGGATTTCCTCTCGACTTTCATGTTGAGAGCACATCCTCTTGCTGTGTGATGGGAATACCAGAATCCTTTCCTGATGAATCAGGGAAAGGAACCCTCATCTGGAGCGGAGGAGAGTGAAAGGGGTCTCATCTTGAGCAGTGGTTGGACCCTCAGTGTTCCTCTCGAGTGGAGACGGGTACGTCGGGCAACTTCTTGAGTTGCAGCTAAGGTGTGAAGGACCCTTCGTGGTTCAGGAGAGAAGGCATGATTTCTCTCGGGATGCCACAGCAGAAAACGGACTCATCTCGCCTGTAGGGAGAACCTCCTGGTTTTTCTCCAGTTGGGGCAGGTCCCTCTCCAGTTACGACGGGGACCTCAGGGACCCGCCTGCGTGGCTTCAGGAAAGGCCAGTCTCTGTGCGAGTTGAGAGGGGCCCCTCAGGATTCCTCTCCTGTCTGTGCCGGGTCCTGAGTCCCTGTCTGGAGCCGAAGCTGGAACCTGAGTTTTCCTCTCAGTGCTGGCATGGACCTTGGGGTTCCTTTGGAATCTCTCCATGGGAGTCAGACCTCGTCTCCTGTGGTGACATTCACGTCCACTTTCCTCCTGAGCTGTAGCAGCAGTGTCAGGCTTCCCGTCTAGTTGACCCAGGGATCTCTGTCTTTCCCTCAAGATGCCACAGGGCTGTNAGACCTCGTCTCCTGTGGTGACATTCACGTCCACTTTCCTCCTGAGCTGTAGCAGCAGTGTCAGGCTTCCCGTCTAGTTGACCCAGGGATCTCTGTCTTTCCCTCAAGATGCCACAGGGCTGTGGCATTAGCCACCGTGGTGTGAGGCAATACGCGGGTGACCTTTGAGGCAGGGCAGGGAAATCAGGTTCATCTGGAGTGGAGGGAGACATCTGGGGTCCATTCAGTGTATTGGCACGATCCCTGGAGATCTCGGCTTTCCTGTTGAAAGCGCCACCTCTTGAGATGCGATGGGAACACTGGGGATTGTTTCCTGACGAAGCAGGGAAGGCCACCCTCATCTCGAGCTCACGAGATGGAAACGGGGCTCCTCCTGAGTTGTGCCAGGACCCTTGGTGTTCCTCCCATGTGTTGATGGGTATGTCGGGGAACTTCTTGAGTTGCAGCAAGGGTGTTAAAGACACTTTGAGGTTCAGGAGGGAAGGTGTGATTTCTTTCAGGATGCCTCAGGAGAAAACGGCCTCATCTCGCCTGCAAGGGAGAACCTCCTGGTTTTTCTCGAATTGCAGCAGGTCCCTCTCGAGTTACAACGGGGACCTCAGGGACCCACTTGCGTGGCCTCAGGAAAGGCCAGTCTCCATGCGAGTTGACAGGGGCCCCTCGGGATTCCTCTCCAGTCGGTGCCACGTGCTCAGTCCCCGTCTGGAGCTGAAGCTGCAACCAGAGTTTTCCTCTCCAGTGCTGGCATGGCTCTTGGGGTTCCTTGGGAGTCTCCCCAGTGGAGTCAGGCCTCATCTCCTGTGGTGACATGCACGTCCGCTTTCCTCCTGAGATGTAGCAGCAGTGTCAGGCTTCCCGTCGAGTTGACCCAAGGATCTCTGTCTTTCTCTCAAGATGCCACAGGGCTGTGGCATGAGCCACTGTGGTGTGAGGCAATAACCAGATGACCTTCGTTGGAGAGCAGGCAAATCAGGTTCATCTGCAGTGGACTGATACATCTGGGGAACTTTTAGTATGTTGGCATGTCCCCTGGAGATCTCGGCTATCCTGTCTAGAGCGCCACCTCTTGAGATGCGACGGGAAAGGCGGGAATGCTTTCCCGACGAAGCAGGGAAAGGGACCCTCTATTGGAGCTCACGAGGGAGAAATGGGGCTCCTTCTGAGTTGTGCCGGGACCCTCGGTGTTCCTTCCACGTGGGGACGGGTATGTCGGGGAAATTCTAGAGTTACAGCAATGGTTGGAACGACCCTTGCGAGGTTCAAGAGGGAAGGCATGATTTCCCTCAAGATGCCGCAGCAGAAAAGGGCCTCATCTAGCCTGCAGGGGAGAAACTCCCGGTTTTTCTCCAGTTGCGGCAGGTCCCTCTCGGGTTATGACGGGGACCTCAGGGACCCACAGGCGTGGCCGCAGGAAAGACAAGTCTCCATGCAAGTTGCGAGGGGACCCTCTGGATTCTTCTCCATTCAGTGTTGTGTCCTAGGTCCTTGTCTGGAACTGTGGCCAGAACCTGAGGTTTCCTCTCCAGTGCTGACATGGATCTTGGGGTTCCTCTTGAGTCTCCAAAGGATAGTCAAGATTCTTCTCGAGTGCAGACATACACGTTTTCCTCCCAAGCTGTAGCAGCAGTGTCAGACTTCCCGACGAGCTGACTCAGGGATCTGTGGCTTTCCCTCGAGGTGCCACAGGGCTGTCGCATGTGCCACTGTGGTGTGATTCGATCCTCGCGGTGACCTTCGAGGCAGGGCAGGGAAATCAGGGTCATCTGGAGTGGACTGAGGCATTTGGCAGAGAAGGCAATGGCACCCCACTCCAGTACTCTTGCCTGGAGAATCCCATGGATGGAGGAGCCTGGAAGGCTGCAGTCCATGGGGTCGCTGAGAGTCAGACACGACTGAGTGACTTCACTTTCACTTTTCACTGTCATGCATTGGAGAAGGAAATGGCAACCCACTCCAGTGTTCTTGCCTGGAGAATCCCAGGGAAGGGGGAGCCTGGTCGGCTGCCGTCTATGGGGTCGCACAGAGTCGGACACGACTGAAGTGACTTAGCAGTAGCAGAGGCATTTGGGGGTCTTTTGGAATGGAGGCACGACCCCTGGAATACCGCTCGACTTTCCTGTTGAGAGCAAGTCCTCTTGCTCTACGACGGGAAAGCCAGAATCCTTTCCTGTGGAAACAGGGAAAGGAACCCTCATCTGGAGCGGAGGACTTGGAAAGGGGGCTCCTCTTCAGTTGTGGTGGGACCCTCAGTGTTCCTCTCGAGTGGAGACAGGTATGTTGGGGAACTTCTTGAGTTGCAGCAAGGGTGTGAAGGACCCTTTGAGGTTCCGGAGGGAAGGCGTGATTTATTTCGGGATGCTGCAGCAGAAAACAGACTCATCTAGCCTGGAGGGGAGAACCTCCTGGTTTTTCAAGAGTTTTGGCAGGTCCCTCTCGAGTTACAACGGGGACCTCAGTGACTCGCTCACGTGACCTCAGGAAAGGCGAGTCTCTGTGCTAGTTGAGAGGGGCCCCTCGGGATTCCTCTCCAGTCGGTGCCAGGTCCTATGTCACCGTCTGTAGCCGAAGCCGTAACCTGAGGTTTCCTCTCCAGTGTTGGCATGGATATTGGGGTTCCACTGGAGTCTCCACAGGAGAGTCAGGACTCTTCTCTAGTGGAGACATACACGTCCGTTTTCCTCCTGAGCTGTAGCAAGCAGTGTCAGACTTCCCGATGAGTTGACACAGGGATCTGTGGCTTTCCCTCGAGGTGCCACAGGGCTGTCGCACGTGCCACCATGGTGTGATTCGATGCTCAGGGTGACCTTCGAGGCAGTGCAGGGAAATCAGG
>SJYH01007700.1:5746-34539 GCA_006408735.1 Sylvicapra grimmia | reverse complement strand
GGAGAAGGAAATGGCAACCCACTCCAGTGTTCTTGCCTGGAGAATCCCAGGGAAGGGGGAGCCTGGTCGGCTGCCGTCTATGGGGTCGCACAGAGTCGGACACGACTGAAGTGACTTAGCAGTAGCAGAGGCATTTGGGGGTCTTTTGGAATAGAGGCACGACACCTGGAATTCCACTCGAATTTCCTGTTGAGAGCAAGTCCTCTTGCTCTGTGATGGGAAACCCAGAATCCTTTCCTGAGGAAGCAGAGAAAGGAACCCTCATCTGGAGCAGAGGGGGGGAAAGGGGGCTCCTCTTGAGTTGTGGTGGGACCCTCACTGTTCCTCTCGAGTGGAGACGGGTATGATGGGGAAGTTCTTGGTTGCAGCAAGGGTGTGAAGGACTCTTTGAGGTTCAGGAGGGAAGGCAAGATTTCTCTCGGGATGCTACAGCAGAAAACGGCCTCATCTCCCCTGGAGGGGAGAACCTCCTGGTTTTTCTTGAGTTGCGACAGGTCCCTCTCGAGTTATAACGGGAACCTCAGGGACCCATTCGTGTGACCTCAGGAAAGGTCAATCTCCGTGTGAGTTCAGAGGGGCCCCTCGGGATTCCTCTCCAGTCGGTGCCGGGTCCTAAATCCCTGTCTGGATCCGAAGCTGGAACCTGAGGTTTCCTCTCCAGTGCTGACATGGATCTTGGGGTTCCTCTGGAGTCGCCACAGGAGAGTCAGGACTCTTCTCGAGTAGAGACATAAACGTTTTCCTCCCGAGCTGTAGCAGCAGTGTCAGGCTTCCCGACAAAATGACACAGGTATCTGTGGTTTTCCCTCGAGGTGCCACAGGGCTGTCACACGTGCCACCGTGGAGTGATTCGATGCTCAGGTGACCTTCGAGGCAGAACAAGGAAATCAGGTTCATCTGGAGTGGACTGAGACATTTGGGGGTCCTTTGTAATGATGGCACGACCCCTGAAGTTCCTCTCGACTTTCATGTTGAAAGCAAGTCCTCTTGCTCTGTGATGGGAATGCCAGAATCCTTTCCCAACGAAACAGGGAAAGGAACCCTCATCTGGAGCAGCAGAGGGGGAAAGGGGCTCCTCTTGAGTTGTGGTGGGACCCTCAGTGTTCCTCTCGAGTGGAGACAGGTATGTCGGGGAACTTCTTGTGTTGCAGCAAGAGTGTGAAGGACCCTTTGAGGTTCCAGAGGGAAAGCGTGATTTATCTCGGGATGCTGCAGCAGAAAACGGACTCGTCTCACCTGGAGAGGAGAACCTCCTGGTTTTTCTCGAGTTTTGGCAGGTCCCTCTTGAGTTACGACGAGGACCTCAGTGACTCGCTTGCATGGCCTTAGGAAAGACGAGTCTCTGTGCTAGTTGCGAGGGGCCCCTCGGGATTCCTCTCCAGTCTGTGCCGGGTCCTATGTCACCGTCTGTAGCCGAAGCTGGAACCTGAGGTTTCCTCTCCAGTGCTGACATGGATCTTGGGGTTCCTCTGGAGTCGCCACAGGAGAGTCAGGACTCTTCTCGAGTAGAGACATAAACGTTTTCCTCCCGAGCTGTAGCAGCAGTGTCAGGCTTCCCGACAAAATGACACAGGTATCTGTGGTTTTCCCTCGAGGTGCCACAGGGCTGTCACACGTGCCACCGTGGAGTGATTCGATGCTCAGGTGACCTTCGAGGCAGAACAAGGAAATCAGGTTCATCTGGAGTGGACTGAGACATTTGGGGGTCCTTTGTAATGATGGCACGACCCCTGAAGTTCCTCTCGACTTTCATGTTGAAAGCAAGTCCTCTTGCTCTGTGATGGGAATGCCAGAATCCTTTCCCAACGAAACAGGGAAAGGAACCCTCATCTGGAGCAGCAGAGGGGGAAAGGGGCTCCTCTTGAGTTGTGGTGGGACCCTCAGTGTTCCTCTCGAGTGGAGACAGGTATGTCGGGGAACTTCTTGTGTTGCAGCAAGAGTGTGAAGGACCCTTTGAGGTTCCAGAGGGAAAGCGTGATTTATCTCGGGATGCTGCAGCAGAAAACGGACTCGTCTCACCTGGAGAGGAGAACCTCCTGGTTTTTCTCGAGTTTTGGCAGGTCCCTCTTGAGTTACGACGAGGACCTCAGTGACTCGCTTGCATGGCCTTAGGAAAGACGAGTCTCTGTGCTAGTTGCGAGGGGCCCCTCGGGATTCCTCTCCAGTCTGTGCCGGGTCCTATGTCACCGTCTGTAGCCGAAGCTGGAACCTGAGGTTTCCTCTCCAGTGCTGGCATGATCTTGGGGTTCCTCTTAAATCTCCCCAGGGGAGTCAGGCCTCGTCTCCTGTGGTTGCATGTATGTCCGCTTTCCTTCTGAGCTGTAGCAGCAGTGTCAGGCTTCCCATGGAGTTGACCCAGGGATCTCAGTCTTTCCCTCGCGATGCCACAGGGCTGTCGAACGAGCCACTGCGATGTGAGGGGATACGCGGGTGACCTTCGAGGCAGGGCAGGGAAATCAGCTTCATCTGGAGGGACTGAGACATCTGGGGGACTTTTAGTATGTTGGCATGACCCCTGGAGATTTCGGCTTTCCTGTTGAGAGCGCCACATCTTGAGATGCGAGGGGAATGGCGGGAATCCTTTACCGACGAAGCAGGGAAAGGAACCTTCATCTCAAGCTCATGAGGGGGAAATGGGGCTCCTCCTGAATTGTGCCAGGACCCTTTGTGTTCCTCTGGCGTGGAGACGGGTATGTCGGGGAACTTCTTGAGTTGCAGAAAGGGTGGGAAGGACCCTTGCGAGTTTCAAGAGGGAAGGCGTAATTTCCTTCGAGACGCCACAGCAGAAAAGGGCCTCATCTCGCCTGCAGGGGAGGACCTCCTGGTTTTTCTCGAGTTGCGGCAGGTCCCTCTCGAGTTACGACGNCTTGCGAGTTTCAAGAGGGAAGGCGTAATTTCCTTCGAGACGCCACAGCAGAAAAGGGCCTCATCTCGCCTGCAGGGGAGGACCTCCTGGTTTTTCTCGAGTTGCGGCAGGTCCCTCTCGAGTTACGACGGGGACCTCAGGGACCCACTTGTGTTGCCTCAGGAAAGACCAGTCTCCATGCGAGTTGCGAGGGGCCCTCGGGATTCGTCTCCAGTCAGTGTCGGGTCCTAGGTCCTCGTCTGGAACTGCGGCCAGAATCAGCTTTCCTCTCCAGTGCTGACATGGACCTTGGGGTTCCGCTGGAGTCTCCACAGGTGATTCAGGACTCTTCTCGAGTGAGACATCCACATCCGTTTTCCTCCCAAGCTGTCAGCAGTGTCAGGCTTCCCGAGGAGTTGACACAGGGACCTGTGGCTTTCCCTCGAGGTGCCACAAGGTTGTCGCAGATGCCACCGTGGTGTTATTCGGTGCTCGGGGTGACCTTCGAGGCAGTGCAGAGAAATCAGGTTCATCTGGAGTGGACTGAGACACTTGGAGGTCTTTTGGAATGGTGGCATGACCCCTGGGGTTCCTCTCGACTTTCCTGTTGAGAGTACGTCCTCTTGATGTGCTAAAGGAACGCCAAAATCCTTTCCCGACGAAGCAGGGAAAGGAACCCTCATCTGGAGCGGAGCAGGGGGAAAGGGGGCTCCTCTTGAGTTGTGGTGGGACCCTCAGTGTTCCTCTTGAGTGGAGACGGTTATGTTAGGGAACTTATTGAGTTGCAGCAAGGGTGTGAAGGACCCTTTGAGGTTCAGGAGGGAAGGCGTGATTTCTCTTGGGATGCCGCAGCAGAAAACGGCCTCATCTCGCCTGGAGGGGAGAACCTCCTGGTTTTTCTCGAGTTGCGGCAGGTCCCTCTCAAGTTACGACAAGGACTTCAGGGACCTGCTCGCGAGGCTTCAGGAAAGGCCAGTCTCCGTGCGAGTTGAGAGGGGGCCCTCGGGATTCTTTCCAGTTGGTGCTGGGTTGTAATTCCCCGTCTGGAGCTGAAGCTTTGAACCTGAGGTTTCCTCTCCAGTGCTGGCATGGATCTTGGGGTTCCTCTGGAGTCTCCCCAGGGGAGTCAGGTCTCGTCTCCTGTGGTTACATGCACATCTGCTTTCCTCCCGAGTTGTAGCAGCAGTGTCAGGCTCCCTGTCGAGTTAACACAGGGAACTGTGTCTTTCCCTCGAAATGCCACATTGCTCTGGCACGAGCCACCGTGGTGTGAGGCGATACACGGTTGACATTCGAGATAGTGCAGGGAAATCAGCTTCATCTGGAGTGGACTGAGAAATCTGGGGGACTTTTAGTATGTTGGCACGACCCCTGGCGATCTCAGCTTTCCTGTTGAGAGTGCCACCTCTTGAGAAGAGACGGGAATGGCGGGAATCCTTTCCCGACGAAGCTGGGAAAGGGACCCTCATCTCGAGCTCAAGAGGGGGAAATAGGGCTCCTCCTGAGTTCTGCCAGGACCCTCGGTGATCCTTCCACTTGGAGACGGGTATGTTGGGGAACTTCTTGAGTTGCAGCAAGCGTGGGAAGGACCCTGGCGAGGTTCAAGATGGAAGGCGTGTTTTCCCTCGAGATGCCGCAGCAGAAAAGGACGTCATCTCGCCTGCAGGGGAGAACCTCCTGGTTTTCTTTGAGTTGCGGCATGTCCCTCTCGAGTTATGATGGGGACCTCGGGGACCCGCTGCCGCAGATTCAGGAAAGACCAGTCTCCATTCGTGTTGCGAGGGGCCCCTCAGGATTCCTCTCCAGTCAGTGTCTGGTCCTAGGTCCTCGTCTGTAACTGCAGCCAGAACCTGAAGTTTCCTCTCCAGTGCTGACATGCATCTTGGTGTTCCTCTGGAGTTTCCACAGGAGAGTCAGGACTCTTCTCGAGTGGAGACATACACGTCTGATTTCCTCCCGAGCTGTAGCAGTGGTGTCAGTCTTCCTGATGAGTTGACACAGGGATCTGTGGCTTTCCCTCAAGGTGCCACTGGGCTGTCAAACATGCCACCGTGGTGTGATTCGATGCTCGGCATGACCTTCGAGAAAGAGCAGGGAAATCAGGTTCATCTAGAGTGGACTGAGACATTTGGGGGTCTTTTGGAATGGTGGCACGACCCCTGGAATTCCTCTCGACTTTCCTGTTTAGAACACGTCCTCTTGCTGTGTGAAGGGAATGCCAGAATCCTTTTCTGATTGCGCAGGGAAAGGAACCCTCATCTGGAGCGGGGGAGGGGGAAAGGGGGCTCCTCTTGAGTTGTGGTGGGACCTTCTGTGTTCCTCTGGAGTGGAGACGGGTATGTCGGGGAACTTCTTGAGTTTCAGCAAGGGTGTGAAGGACTCTTTGAGGTTCAGGAGGGAAGGCGTGATTTCTCTCCAGATGCCGCAGCAGAAAACGGCCTCATCTCGCCTGGAAGGGAGAACCTCCTGGTATTTCCCCTGTTGCAGCAGGTCCCTCTCGAGTTATGACGGGGACCTCAGGGACCGGCTCGCACGGCCTCAGGAAAGGCCAGTCTCCGTCCGATTTGAGAGGGGCCTCTCAGGATCCCTCTCCAGTCGGTGCTGGGTCCGTAGTCCCCGTTTGGATATGAAACTGGAACCTGAGGTTTCCTCTCCACTGCTGGCATGGATCTTGGTGTTCCTCTGCAGTCTCTCAGGGAGTCAGGCCTCATCTTCTGTGGTTACATGCACGTCCACTTTCCACCCGAACTGTAGCAGCAGTGTCAGGCTTCCTGACGAGTTGACACATGGACCTCTGTCTTTCCCTTGAGATGCCACGGGGCTGAGGCAGGAGCTACTGTGGTGTGAGGCAATACGCGGGTAACACTCGAGTTAGTGCAGGGAAATCAGGTTCATCTGGAGTGGACTGAGACATCTGGGGAACTTTTAATATGTTGGCATGACCACTGGAGATCTCGGCTTTCATGTTGAGAGCGCAACCACTGGAGATGCATTGGAAATGGCGGGAATCCTTTTCCGACGAAGCAGGGAAAGGAACCCTCATCTGGAGCTGAGGAGGGGGAAAGGGTTCTCCTCTTGAGTTGTGGTGGGACCGTCTGTGTTCCTCTGGAGTGGAGACGGGTATCTTGGGGAACTTCTTGAGTTGCAGCAAGGGTGTGAAGGACCCTTGGAGGTTCAGGAGGGAAGGAGTGATTTCTCTCAGGATGCCGCAGCAGAAAATGGCCTAATCTCGCATGGAGGGCAGAACCTCCTGGTTTTTCTCGAGTTGTGGCAGGTCCCTCTCGAGTTATGATGGGGAACTCAGGGACCAGCTCGCATGGCCTCAGGAAAGGCCAGTCTCCGTTTGAGTTGAGAGGGGTCCCTTGGGATTCCACTGCAGTCGGTGCTGGGTCCTATGTCCCCGTCTGTAGCTGAAGCTGGAACCTGAGGTTTCCTCTCCAGTGCTGGCATGGATCTTGGGGTTCCTCCAGAGTCTCCCCAGGGGAGTCAGGTCTCGTCCGCTTTCCTCCTGAGTTGTAGCAGCAGTGTCAGTCTTCCTGTCAAGTTGACTCAGGGATCTCTGTCTTTCCCTTGAGATGCCACAGGGCTCTGTCACGAGCCATCATGGTGTGGGGCGATACAAAGTTGACATTCGAGGTAGTGCATGGAAATCAGGTTCATCTGGAGTGGACTGGGACATCTTGGGGACTTTTAGTATGTTGACACGACCCCTGGAGATCTTGGCTTTTCTGTTGAGAGCACCACCTCTTGAGATGCAATGGGAAGGCCGGGAATCCTTTACTGATGAAACAGGGAAAGGAACCCTCATCTCAAGCTCACGAGCAGGAAACGAGACTCTTCTTGAGTTGTGCCAGGACCCTCGGTGTTCCTCCCGCATGGAGACGGGTATGTTGGGGAACTTCTTGAGTTGCAGCAAGGGTGTGAAGGACCCTTGGAGGTTCAGGAGGGAAGGAGTGATTTCTCTCAGGATGCCGCAGCAGAAAATGGCCTAATCTCGCATGGAGGGCAGAACCTCCTGGTTTTTCTCGAGTTGTGGCAGGTCCCTCTCGAGTTATGATGGGGAACTCAGGGACCAGCTCGCATGGCCTCAGGAAAGGCCAGTCTCCGTTTGAGTTGAGAGGGGTCCCTTGGGATTCCACTGCAGTCGGTGCTGGGTCCTATGTCCCCGTCTGTAGCTGAAGCTGGAACCTGAGGTTTCCTCTCCAGTGCTGGCATGGATCTTGGGGTTCCTCCAGAGTCTCCCCAGGGGAGTCAGGTCTCGTCCGCTTTCCTCCTGAGTTGTAGCAGCAGTGTCAGTCTTCCTGTCAAGTTGACTCAGGGATCTCTGTCTTTCCCTTGAGATGCCACAGGGCTCTGTCACGAGCCATCATGGTGTGGGGCGATACAAAGTTGACATTCGAGGTAGTGCATGGAAATCAGGTTCATCTGGAGTGGACTGGGACATCTTGGGGACTTTTAGTATGTTGACACGACCCCTGGAGATCTTGGCTTTTCTGTTGAGAGCACCACCTCTTGAGATGCAATGGGAAGGCCGGGAATCCTTTACTGATGAAACAGGGAAAGGAACCCTCATCTCAAGCTCACGAGCAGGAAACGAGACTCTTCTTGAGTTGTGCCAGGACCCTCGGTGTTCCTCCCGCATGGAGACGGGTATGTTGGGGAACTTCTTGAGTTGCAGCAAGGGTGTGAAGGACCCTTGCGAGGTTCAAGAGGGAAGGCATGATTTCTCTCAGGATGCCGCAGCAGAAAACAGCCTCATCTCGCCTGGAGGGGATAACCTCCTGGTTTTTCTCGAGTTGCAGCAGATCCCACTCAAGTAATGACGGGGACCTCAGGGACCCACTCGTGTGGCCTCAGGAAAGACCAGTCTCCATACTAGTGGCGAGGGGCCCCTTGGGATTGCTCTCCAGTCGGTGTCCGTTCCTCGGACCTCGTCTGGAACTGCGGCCAGAACCTGAGGTTTCCTCTCCAGTGCTGACATATATCTTGGAGTACCTCTGGAGTCTCCACAGGAGAGTCAGGACTCTTTTCAATTGGAGATATACACGTCCGTTTTCCTCCCGAGCTGTCGCAGCAGTGTCACGCTTCCCGACGAGTTGACACAGGGATCTGTGGCTCTCCCTCCAGGTGCCATAGGGCTGTTGCACGTGCCACCATGGTGTGATTTGATGCTTGGGGTGATCTTCGAGGTAGGGCAGGGAAATCAGGTTCATATGGAGTGGACTGAGACCTTTGGGGGTCTTTTGGAATTTTGGCACGACCCCTGGAGTTCCTCTCGTGTTTTCTGTTGACAGCACGTGCTCGTGCTGTGCGTCAGGATCCACAGAACCTTTTCCCGACAAAGCAGGGAAAGGAACCCTAATCTGGAGGGAAGAAGGAGGAAAGGGGGCTCCTCTTGAGTTGTGGTGGGACGCTCAGTGTTCCTCTCAAGTGGAGACGGTTATGTCATGGAACTTCTTGAGTTGCAGCAAGGGTGTGAAGGACCCTTTGAGGTTCAGGAGGGAAGGCGTGATTTGTCTCGGGAATCCGCAGCCAAAAACAGCCTCATCTCGCCTGGCATGGAGAATCTCCTGGTTGTTCTCAAGTTGCGGCAGGTCCCTCTCAAGGTACGACAGGGATCTCAAAGACCAGCTCCTGTGGCCTCAAGAATGGCCATTCTCCATGCGAGTTGAGATGGGCCCCTCGGGATTCCTCTCCAGTCGGTTCCAAGTCCTAAGTCCCGTCTGGAGCCAAAGCTGTAACCTGAGGTTTCCTCTCCAGTGCTGGCATGGATCTTGGGGTTCCTCTGGAGTCTCCACAGGGGAGTCAGGCCTCGTCCCCTGTGGTTACATGCACGTCCGCTTTCTTCTCTAGCTGTAGCAGCAGTGTCAGGCTTCCCATCAAAGTGACTCAATGATCTCTGTCTTTCCCTCAAGATGCCACAGGGCTCGGCATGAGCCACAGTGCTGTGAGGTGATACGCGGGTGACACTCGAGGTAGTGCAGGGAAATCAGGTTCATCTGGTATGGACTGAGACATCTGGGGGACCTTTAGTATGTTGGCATGACCCCTGAGATCTCGGCTTTCCTGTTGAGAGTGCTATCTCTTGAGATGTGATGGGAACAGACGGAATCCTTTCCCCACGAAGCAGGGAAAGGAACCTTCATCTCAAGCTCATGAGGGGGAAACGGGGTCGTCTTGAATTGTGCCGAGACCGTTGGTGTTCCTCCCTCATGGAGACGTGTATGTTGGGAACTTCTTGAGTTGCAGCAAGGGTGGGAAGGACCCTTGCGAGATTCAAGAGGGAAGGCGTGATTTCCCTCGAGACGCTGCAGCAGAAAACTGCCTCATCTCGCCTGCAGGGGAGAACCTCCTGGTTTTTCTTGAGTTGCGGCAGGTCCCTATCGAGTTAAGATGAGGACCTCAGGGACCCGCTGGCATGGCCTGAGGAAAGATCATTTTCCATGAGAGTTGCGATGGGCCCCTCTGGATTCCTCTCCAGTCAGTGTCGGGTCCTAGGTCCTCATCTGGAACAGCAGCCAGAACCTGAGGTTTCCTCTCCAGTGCTGACATGGATTTTGGGGTTCCTCTGGAGTCTCCAAAGGAGAATCAGGACTCCTCTCGAGTGGAGACATACACGTCCGTTTTCCTCCCGAGCTGCAGCAGCNGTTTCCTCTCCAGTGCTGACATGGATTTTGGGGTTCCTCTGGAGTCTCCAAAGGAGAATCAGGACTCCTCTCGAGTGGAGACATACACGTCCGTTTTCCTCCCGAGCTGCAGCAGCAGTGTCAGGCTTCCTGACGAGTTGACACAGTGATATGTGTCTTTCCCTCGAGGTGCCACAGGGCTGTCGCACGTGCCACTGTGGTGTGATTCAATGCTCGGTTTGATCTTTGAGGCAGAGCAGGGAAATCAGGTTCATCTGGGGTGGACTGAGACATTTGGGTGTCTTTTGGAATGGTGGCACGACCCCTGGAGTTCATCTAAACTTTCCTGTTGAGAGCACGTCCTCTTGCTGTGTGACAGAACTCCAGAATCCTTTCCTGATGAAGCAGGGAAAGGAACTTCATCTGGAGCAGAGGAGGGGGAAAGGGGTCTCCTCTTGAGGTGTGGTGGGACCCTCAGTGTTCCTCTGGAGTGGAGACGGGTATGTCGGGGAACTTCTTGAGTTGCAGCAAGGGTGTGAAAGACCCTTTGAGGTTCAGGAGGGAAGGCGTGATTTCTCTCAGGATGCCGCAGCAGAAAACGGCCTCATCTTGCCTGGAGGGGAGAACCTCCTGGTTTTTCTCAAGTTGTGGAAGGTCCCTTTCGAATTACGACGGGGAGCTCAGAGATCTGCTCACATGGCCTCAGGAAAGGCCAGTCTCCGTGCTAGTTGAGAGGGGCCCCTCGGGATTCCTCTCCAGTCGGTGCCGGGACCTAAGTCCCCATCTGGAGCCGAAGCTGGAACCGGAGGTTTCCCCTCCAGTGCTGGCATGGATCTTGGGGTTCCTCTGGAGTCACCCCAGCGGAGTCAGGCCTCGTCTCCTGTGGATGCATGCACATCCGCTTTCCTCCCGAGCTGTTGCAGCAGTGTCAGTCTTCCCGACAAGCTGACCCAGGGATCTCTGTCTTTCCCTCGAGATGCCACAGGGCTGTGGCACGAGTCACCGTGGTGTGAGGCGATATGCGGGTGACACTCGAGGTACTGCAGGGAAATCAGGTTCATCTGGAGTGGACTGAGACATCTGGGGGTCTTTTAGTATGTTGGCACGACCCCTGGATGTCTCGACTTTCCTGTTGAGAGTGCGACCTCTTGAGATGCTACAGAAACAGCGGGAACCCTTTCCCAATGAAGCAGGGAAAGAAACCCTCATCTTGAGCACATGAGGGGGACACGGGGCTCCTCCTGTGTTGTGCCGGGACCCTCGGTGTTCCCCCTGCATGGAGACGGGTATGTCGGGGAACTTCTTGAGTTGCAGCAAGGGTCAGAAGGACCGTTGCAAGGTTCAAGAGTGAGGGCGTGATTTCCCTCAAGACGCCACAGCAGAACAGGGCCTCATATCGCCTGCAGGGGAGAACCTCCTGGTTTTTCTCCAGTTGCGGCAGGTCCCTCTCGAGTTACGATGGGGACTTCCGGAACCCACTGGTGTGGCCTCAGGAAAGACCAGTCTCCATGTGAGTTGCGAGGGCCCCGTCGGAATTCTTCTCCAGTGAGTGTCAGGTCCTAGGTCTTCATCGGGAATTACGGCCAGAACCTGAGATTTCCTCTCTAGTGCTGACACATGGATCTTGGGGTTCCTCTGGAGTATCCCCAGGGGAGTCAGGCCTCGTCTCCTGTGGTTTCAAGCACGTCCGCTTTCCTTCTGAGCTGTAGCAGCAGTGTCAGGCTTCCCGTCGAGTTGACCCAGATATCTTTGTCTTTCCCTCGAGCTTCCACAGGGCTGTGGCACGAGCCACCGTGGTGTCAGGTGATACGCGGGTGACACTCGAGGTCGTGCAGGGAAATCAGGCTCATCTGGAGTGGACTGAGTCATCTGGGGGACTTTTAGTATATTGGCACGAGCCCTGGAGATCTCAGTTTTCCTGTTGAGAACTCCACCTAATGAGGTGACGGGAATGGCGGGAATCCTTTCCCGACGAAGCAGGGAAAGGAACCCTCATCTCGAGCTCACGAGGGGGACACGGGGCTCCTCTTGATTTGTGCCGGGACCCTCAGTGTTCCTACCATTTGGGGTCGGGTATGTTGGGGAATTTCTTGAGTTGCAGTAAAGGTGGGAAAGTCCCTTGCGAGGTTCAAGAGGGAAGGCATGATTTCCCTCGAGACGCTGAGGCAGAAAAGGGCCTCGTCTCGCCTGCAGGGGAGAACCTCCTGGTTTTTCTCAAGGTGTGAAGGTCCCTCTTAAGTTATGATGGGGACCTCAGGGACCCACTCGTGTGGCCTCAGGAAAGACCATTCTCCATGCGAGTTGCGAGGGGCCCCTCGAGATTCCTCTCCAGTCAGGGTCGGGTCCTAGGTCCTCATCTGGAACTGCGGCCAGAACCTGAGGTTTCATCTCCAGTGCTGACATGGATCTTGGGGTTCCTCTGGACTCTCCACCGGAGAGTCAGGACTCTTCTCGAGTGGANTTCCTCTCCAGTCAGGGTCGGGTCCTAGGTCCTCATCTGGAACTGCGGCCAGAACCTGAGGTTTCATCTCCAGTGCTGACATGGATCTTGGGGTTCCTCTGGACTCTCCACCGGAGAGTCAGGACTCTTCTCGAGTGGAGACATAAACGTCCGCTTTCCTCCCGAGCTGTAGCAGCAGTGTCAGAATTCCCGACGAGTTGACACAGGGATCTGTGGCTTTCCCTCGAGGTGCCACAGGGCTGTCCCATGAGCCACCGTGGTGTGATTCCATGCTCGGTGTGACCTTCGAGACAGTGCAGGAAAATCAGGTTCCTCTGGAGTGGACTGAGTCATTTGGGGATCTATTGGAATGGTGGCATGACCCCTGGAGTTTATCTTGGCTTTCATGTTGAGAGCACGTCCTTTGCTGTGCAACAGGAATGCCAGAATCCTTTCCCGAAGAAACAGGGAAAGGAACCCTCATCTGGAGCGGAGGAGGGGGAAAGGGGTCTCCTCTTGAGTTTTGGTAGGACCCTCAGTGTTCCTCTGGAGTGGAGACAGGTATGTCGGGAACTTCTTGAGTTGCAGCAAGGGTGTGAAAGACCCTTTGAGGTTCAGGGGGGAAGGCCTGATTTCTCTCAGGATGCCACAGCAGAAAACGGCCTCATCTCGCCTGGAGGGGAGGACCTCCTGGTTTTTCTCGAGTGCCGGCAGTTTCCTCTTGAGTTACATCGGAGACCTCAGAGATCCACTCGCATGGCCACAGGAAAGGCCAGTCTCCATGTGAGTTGAGAGGGGCCCCTCGGGATTCCTCTCCAGTCAGTGCTGGGACCTAAGTCTCCGTCTGGAGCCGAAGCTGGAACCGGAGGTTTCCCCTCCAGTGCTGGCATGGATCTTGGGGTTCCTCTGGAGTCACCCCAGAGGAGTCAGGCCTCGTCTCCTGTGGTTACATGCATGTCTGCTTTCCTCCCGAGCTGTTGCAGCAGTGTCAGTCTTCCCGACAAGCTGACCCAGGGATCTCTGTCTTTCCCTCGAGATGCCACAGGCCTGTGGCACGAGCCACCGTGGTATGAGGCGATATGCGGGTGACACTCGAGGTAGTGCAGGGAAATCAGGTTTATCTGGAGTGGACTGAGACATCTGGGGGTCTTTTAGTATGTTGGCACGAGCCTTGGATGTCTCGGCTTTCCTGTTGAGAGCGCAACTTCTTGAGATGCGACAGGAATGGCGGCAATCCTTTTCCGACGAAGCAGGGAAAGGAACCTTCATCTTGAGCACATGACGGGGACACGGGGCTCCTCCTGCATTGTGCCGGGACCCTCGGTATTCCTCCCATGTGGAGACGGGTATGTCGGGGAACTTCTTGAGTTGCAGCAGGGGTCAGAAGGACCCTTGCGAGGTTCAAGAGCGAAGGCGTGATTTCCCTCGAGACGCCGCAACAAAACATGTCCTCATCTCGCCTGCAGGGGAGAACCTCCTGGTTTTTCTCGAGTTGTGGCAGGTCCCTCTCGAGTTACGATAGAGACCTCAGGGATGCAATCCTGTGACCTCAGGAAAGACCATTCTCCATGCAAGTGTCGAGGGGCCTCGCGGGATTCCTCTCCAGTCAGTGTCGGGTCCTAGGTCCTCGTCTGGAACTGTGGCCAGAACCCGAGGTTTCCTCTTGAGTGCTGACATGGATCTTGTGATTCCTCTGGAGTCTCCACTGGAGAGTCAGGACTCTACTCGAGTGGAGACATACACGTCCGTTTTCCTCCCGAGCTGTAGCAGCAGTGTCAGTCTTCCCGACGAGTTGACACAGCGATCTGTGGCTTTCCCTCGAGGTGCCACAGGGCTGTCACACGTGCCACTGTGGTGTGATTCCATGCTTGGTGTGACCTTCGAGACAGTGCAGGGAAATCAGGTTCCTCTGGAGTGGACTGAGTCATTTGGGGATCTTTTGGAATAGTGGCATGACCTTGGGATTTCCTCTTGACATTCATGTTGAGAGCACGTCCTTTTGCTGTGCGACAGGAATGCCAGAATCCTTTCCCAAAGAAACAGGGAAAGGAACCCTCATCTGGAGTGGAGGAGGGGGAAAGGGGGCTCCTCTTGAGTTTTGGTGGGTCCCTCAATGTTCCTCTGGAGTGGAGACGGGTATGTCGGGGAACTTCTTGAGTTGCAGCAAGGGTGTGAAGGACCCTTTGAGGTTCAGGAGGGAAGGCGTGATTTCTCTCATGATGCCACAGCAGAAAACGGCTTCATCTCGCCTGGAGGGGGGAACCTCCTGGTTTTTCTCGAGTTGCAGCAGGTCCCTCTCGAGTTACGACAGGGACCTCAGGGACCCTCTCGTGTGGCGGCAGGAAAGGCCAGTCTCCGTGCGAGTTGAGAGGGGACCCTCGGGATTCCTCTCTAGTCGGTGCCGGGTCCTAAGTCCCCGTCTGTAGCCAAAGCTGGAACCTGAGTTTCCCCTCCAGTGCTGGCATGGGTCTTGGGTTTCCTCTGGAGTATCCCCAGGGGAGTCAGGCCTCGTCTCCTGTGGTTACAAGCACGTCTGCTTTCCTCCCGAGCTGTAGCAGCAGTGTCAGCCTTCCCGTCGAATTGACCCAGAGATCTTTGTCTTTCCCTCGAGATTCCATAGGGCTGTGGCACAAGCCACCGTGGTGTCAGGCGATACTCGGGTGACACTCGAGGTTGTGCAGGGAAATCAGGCTCATCTGGAGTGGACTGAGTCATCTGGGGGACTTTTAGCATATTGGCACGAGCCCTGGAGATCTCGGCTTTTCTGTTGTGAGCGCCACCTGATGAGACGTGACAGGAATGGCAGGAATCCTTTCCCGACAAAGCTGGGAAAGGAACCCTCATCTCGAGCTCACGAGGGGGACATGAGGCTCCTCTTGATTTGTGCCGGGAACCTCAGTGTTCCTACCGTTTGGAAACGTGTATGTCAGGGAATTTCTTGAGTTGCAGCAAGGTTGGAAAGTCCCTTGCGAGGTTCAAGAGGGAAGGAGTGATTTCCCACAAAACGCTGCAGGAGAAAAGGGCCTCCTCTCGCCTGCAGGAGAGAACCTCCTGGTTTTTCTCGAGTTGCGGCAGGTGCCTCTCGAGTTATGACGGAGTCCTCAGAGACCCCCTGGCGTGACCTCAGGTAAAACCAGTCTCCATGCAAGTTGCGAGAGGACCCTCGGGATTCCTCTCCAGTCAGATTCGGGTCCTAGGACCTCGTCTGGAACTGCAGCCAGAAACTGAGGTTTCCTCTCCCGTGGTGACATGGAACTTGGGGTTCTTCTGGAGTCTCCACAGGAGAGTCAGGACTCTTCTCGAGTGGAGACATACAGGTCCGTTTTCCTCCTGAGCTGTAGTAGCAATGTCAGGCTTCCCGACGAGTTGACATAGGGATCTGTGACAATCCCTCAAGATGCCACAGGGCTGTGGCACAAGCCACCGTGGTGTGAGGCGATATGCGGGTGGCACTCGAGGTAGTGCAGGGAAATCAGGTTCATCTTGGGTGGACTGAGACAGCGGGGGAACATTTAGTCTGTAGGAACGACCACTTGAGATCTCGCTTTCCTGTGGAGAGCGCCACCTCTTGAGATGTGACGGGAATGGCATGAATCCTTCCCCTATGAAGCAGGGAAAGGGACCCTCATCTCGGGCTCATGAGGGGGAAATGGGCACCTCTTGAGTTGTGCCGAACCCTTGGTGTACCTCCCGCTTGGGGATGGGTATGTCAGGGAACTTCTTGAGTTGCAGCAAGGGTGTGAAGGACCCTTGCGAGGTTCAAGAGGGAAGGAGTGATTTCCCTCAAGATACCGCAGCAGTAAAGGGCCTCATCTCGCCTGCAGAGGAGAACTTACTGGTTTTTCTCGAGTTGCAGCAGGTCCCTCTCGAGTTAAGATGGGGACCTCTGGGACCCGCTGGCGTGGTCTCAGGAAAGATCAGTCTCCATGCGAGTTGAGATGGGCCCCTCGTGATTCCTCTCCAGTCAGTGTCGGGTCCTAGTTCCTCATCTGAAAACACAGCCAGAACCTGAGGTTTCCTCTCCAGTGCTGACATGGACCTTGGGGTTTCTCTGGAGTCTCTACAGGAGAGTAGGACTCTTCTCGAGTGAAGACATACACGTACATTTTCCTCCCGAGGTGTAGAAGCAGTGTCAGGCTTCCCGCCAAGTTGACACAGGGATCTGTGGCTTTCCCTCGAGGTGCCACAGGGCTGTTGCACGTGCCACTGTGGTGTGATCCGAAGCTCGGGGTGACCGTCGAGGCAGGGTAGGGAAATCATGTTCATCTGGAGTGGACTGAGACATTTGGGGGTATTTTGGAATGATGGCACAACCCCTGGTTTCCTCTCGACTTTCCTGTTAAGAGCACATCCTCTAGCTATGCAAAGGGAATGCCACAACCTTTTCCCGATGATGCAGGCAAAGGAACCCGCATCTGGAGCAGAGGAGGGGGAAAGGGGCCTCCTCTTGAGTTATGGTTGGATCCACAGTGTTCCTCTGGAGTGGAGACGGGTATGTCGGGGAACTTCTTGAGTTGGAGCAAGGCTGTGAAGGACCCACTGAGGTTCAGGAGGGAAAGTGTGATTTCTCTCAGGATGCCGCAGCAGAAAACAGCCTCATCTCGCCTGGAGGGGAGAACCTCCTGGTTTTTCTCGAGTTGCGGCAGGTGCCTCTCGAGTTATGACGGAGTCCTCAGAGACCCCCTGGCGTGACCTCAGGTAAAACCAGTCTCCATGCAAGTTGCGAGAGGACCCTCGGGATTCCTCTCCAGTCAGATTCGGGTCCTAGGACCTCGTCTGGAACTGCAGCCAGAAACTGAGGTTTCCTCTCCCGTGGTGACATGGAACTTGGGGTTCTTCTGGAGTCTCCACAGGAGAGTCAGGACTCTTCTCGAGTGGAGACATACAGGTCCGTTTTCCTCCTGAGCTGTAGTAGCAATGTCAGGCTTCCCGACGAGTTGACATAGGGATGTGTGACAATCCCTCAAGATGCCACAGGGCTGTGGCACAAGCCACCGTGGTGTGAGGCGATATGCGGGTGGCACTCGAGGTAGTGCAGGGAAATCAGGTTCATCTTGGGTGGACTGAGACAGCGGGGGAACATTTAGTCTGTAGGAACGACCACTTGAGATCTCGCTTTCCTGTGGAGAGCGCCACCTCTTGAGATGTGACGGGAATGGCATGAATCCTTCCCCTATGAAGCAGGGAAAGGGACCCTCATCTCGGGCTCATGAGGGGGAAATGGGCACCTCTTGAGTTGTGCCGAACCCTTGGTGTACCTCCCGCTTGGGGATGGGTATGTCAGGGAACTTCTTGAGTTGCAGCAAGGGTGTGAAGGACCCTTGCGAGGTTCAAGAGGGAAGGAGTGATTTCCCTCGAGATACCGCAGCAGTAAAGGGCCTCATCTCGCCTGCAGAGGAGAACTTACTGGTTTTTCTCGAGTTGCAGCAGGTCCCTCTCGAGTTAAGATGGGGACCTCTGGGACCCGCTGGCGTGGTCTCAGGAAAGATCAGTCTCCATGCGAGTTGAGATGGGCCCCTCGTGATTCCTCTCCAGTCAGTGTCGGGTCCTAGTTCCTCATCTGAAAACACAGCCAGAACCTGAGGTTTCCTCTCCAGTGCTGACATGGACCTTGGGGTTTCTCTGGAGTCTCTACAGGAGAGTAGGACTCTTCTCGAGTGAAGACATACACGTACATTTTCCTCCCGAGGTGTAGAAGCAGTGTCAGGCTTCCCGCCAAGTTGACACAGGGATCTGTGGCTTTCCCTCGAGGTGCCACAGGGCTGTTGCACGTGCCACTGTGGTGTGATCCGAAGCTCGGGGTGACCGTCGAGGCAGGGTAGGGAAATCATGTTCATCTGGAGTGGACTGAGACATTTGGGGGTATTTTGGAATGATGGCACAACCCCTGGTTTCCTCTCGACTTTCCTGTTGAGAGCACATCCTCTAGCTATGCAAAGGGAATGCCACAACCTTTTCCCGATGATGCAGGCAAAGGAACCCGCATCTGGAGCAGAGGAGGGGGAAAGGGGCCTCCTCTTGAGTTATGGTTGGATCCACAGTGTTCCTCTGGAGTGGAGACGGGTATGTCGGGGAACTTCTTGAGTTGGAGCAAGGCTGTGAAGGACCCACTGAGGTTCAGGAGGGAAAGTGTGATTTCTCTCAGGATGCCGCAGCAGAAAACAGCCTCATCTCGCCTGGAGGGGAGAACCTCCTGGTTTTTCTCGAGTTGCGGCCGGTCCCTCTCGAGTTACGATGGGGACCTCAGGGACCGGCTCACATGGCCTCAGGAAAGGCCAGTCTCCATGCGAGTTGAGAGGGTCCCCTTGGGATTCCTCTCCAGGCGGTGCCGTGTCCTATTTCCCCGACTGCAGCTGAAGCTGTAACCTGAGGTTTCCTCTCCAGTACTGGCATGGATCTTGGGGTTCCTCTGGAGTCTCCCCAGGGGNTCGGGGAACTTCTTGAGTTGGAGCAAGGCTGTGAAGGACCCACTGAGGTTCAGGAGGGAAAGTGTGATTTCTCTCAGGATGCCGCAGCAGAAAACAGCCTCATCTCGCCTGGAGGGGAGAACCTCCTGGTTTTTCTCGAGTTGCGGCCGGTCCCTCTCGAGTTACGATGGGGACCTCAGGGACCGGCTCACATGGCCTCAGGAAAGGCCAGTCTCCATGCGAGTTGAGAGGGTCCCCTTGGGATTCCTCTCCAGGCGGTGCCGTGTCCTATTTCCCCGACTGCAGCTGAAGCTGTAACCTGAGGTTTCCTCTCCAGTACTGGCATGGATCTTGGGGTTCCTCTGGAGTCTCCCCAGGGGAGTCAGGCCTCATCTCCTGTGGTTACATGCATGTCTGCTTTCCTCCCAAGGTCCAGCAGCAGTCTTAGGCTTCCCATCAAACTGACCCAGGGATCTCTGTCTTTCCCTCGAGATCCCACAGTGCTGTGGCACGAGCCACCATGGTGTCAGGCGATACGCGGCTGACACTCGAGGGAGTGCAGTGAAATCAGGTTAATCTGGAGTGGACTGAGATATCGGGGGGAATTTTAGCATGTTGGCACGACCCCTGGAGTTCTCGGCTTCCCTGTTGAGAGCGCCACCTCTTGAGATGCGACGGGAACAGCCGGAATCCTTACCTGATGAAGCAGGAAAAGGAACCCTCATCTCGAGCTTATGAAGGGGAAATGGGGCTCCTCCTGAGTTGTGCTGGGACCCTTGGTGTTCTTCCCATGTGGGGACGGGTATGTCAGGGAACTTCTTGAGTTGCAGCAAGGGTGTGAAGGACCGTTTGAGGTTCAGGAGGGAAGACTTGATATCTTTTGGGATGCCGCAGCAGAAAATGGCCTCATCTCGCATGGAGGGGAGAACATCCTGGTTTATCTCGAGTTGTGGCGGGTCCCTCTGGAGTTATGACGTGGACAGCAGGGACCCACTCGTGTAGCCTCAGGAAAGGCCAGTCTCCGTGCGAGTTGAGAGGGGCACCTCGGGATTCCTCTCCAGTCGGTGCTGCGTCCTAAGTCCCCCTCTGGTGCTGAAGGTGGAACCTGAGGTTTCCTCTCCAGTACTGGCATGGATCTTGGGGTTCCTCTGGAGTCTCCCCAGGGTAGTCAGGCCTCATCTCCTGTGGTTACATGCTCGTTTGCTTTTCTCCCAAGCTGCAGCAGCAGTGTCAGGCTTCCTGTAGAATTGACCCAGGGATCTCTGTCTTTCCCTCGAGATGCCACAGGGCTGTGGCATGAGCCACCGTGGTATAAGTCAATACACGGGTGAACTTCGAGGCAGGGCACGGAAATCAGGTTCATCTGTGGTGGAATGAGACATCTGGGGGACTTTTGCCATGTTGGCACGACCCCTGGAGGTCTCGGTTTTCCTGTTGAGAGCGCCACCTCTTGATATGCGACAGGAACAGCAGGAATTCTTTCCCAACGAAGCAGGGAAAGGGACCCTCATCTCGATCTCACCAGAGGGAAATGGTCCTCCTCCTGAGTTGTGTCAGAACCCTTGGTGTTCCTCCCATGTGGGGATGGGTATGTCGGGTAACTTCTTGAGTTGCAGCAAGGGTGTTAAGGAACCTTGTGAGATTCAAGAGGGAAGGCATGATTTCCCTCGAGACGCCACAGCAGAAAAGGGCCTCATCTCGCCTGCAGGGGAAAACCTCCTGGTTTTTCTCAAGTTATGGCACGTCCCTCTCAAGTTACGATGGGGACCATAGGGACCCGCTGGCCTGGCATCAGGAAAGGCCAGTCTCCGTGCGAGTTGACAGGGGCCCCTCGGGATTCCTCTGCAGTCGGTTTCAGGTCCTAAGTCCCCATCTGGAGCCAAAGCTGGAACCTGAGGTTTCCTCTCCAGTGCTGGCATGGATCGTGGGGTTCCTCTGTAGTCTCCACAGGAGAGTCAGGACTCTTCTCGAGTGGAGATATACAAGCCCGTTTTCCTCCCGAGCTGTAGCAGCAGTGTCAGGCTTCCCATCGAGTTGACCCAGGGATGTCTGTCTTTCCCTCGAAATGCCACAGGGCTGTGGTACGAACCACCATGTTGTGAGGCGATACGCGTGTGACACTCGAGGTAGTGCAGGGAAATCAGGTTCATCTGGAGTGGACTGAGACATCTGGGGTACTTTTAGTATGTTGGCATGTTCCCTGGAGATTTTGGCATTCCTGTTGAGAGCGCCAATTGTTGAGATGCGACGGGAACAGCTGGAATCCTTTCCTGATGAAGCAGTGAAAGGGACCCTCATCTCGAGCTCACAAGAGGGAAACGGGGCTCCTCCTGAGTTCTGCCGGGACCCTTGGTGTTCCTGCCATGTGGGGCTGGATATGTCGCGGAACTTCTTGAGTTGCACCAAGGGTGTGAAGGACCCTTTGAGGTTCAGGAGGGAAGGCACAATATCTCTCGGGATGCTGCAGCAGAAAACGGTCTCATCTCGCCTGGAGGGGAGAACGTCCTGGTTTCTCTGGAGTTGTGGCAGGTCCCTCTCGAGTTATGACGGGGACCTCAGGGGCCTCGCATGGCCTCAGGAAAGGCCAGTCTACGTGCGAGTTGAGAGGGGCCCCTCGGGATTACTATCCAGTCAGTGCCGAGTCCTAAGTCCCCGTGTGGAGCCAAAGCTTGAACCTGAGTTTTTCACTCCAGTGTTGGCATGGATCTTCGTGTTCATCTGGAGTCTCCCCAGGGGAGTCAGGCCTTGTCTCCTGTGATTACATGCACGTCCGCTTTCCTCCCGAGCTGTAGCAGCAATGTCAGTCTTCCCGCTGAGTTGACCCAGGGATCGCTGTCCTTCCCTCGAGATGCCACAGGGCTGTGGCACAAGCCATAGTGATGTGAAGCTATATGCGGGTGACACTCGAGATAGTGCAAGGAAAGCAGTTTCATCTGGAGTGGACTGAGACATCTGGTGAAGTATACTATTTTGGTACCACCCCTGGAGATCTCGGCATTCCTGTTGAGAGCAGCACCTCTTGAGATGCGACGAGAATGGCGGGAATACTTTCCCGATGAAGCAGGGACAGGGACCCACATCTTGAGCTCACGAGGGGGAAACGGGGCTCCTCCTGATTTGTGCTGCGACCCTTGGTGTTCCTCCCTCGTGGGGACGGGTATGTCGGGGAACTTCTTGAGTTGCAGCAAGGGTGGGAAGGACCCATGCGAGGTTGAAGAGGCAAGATGTGATTTCCCTCGAGACGCCACAGAAGAAAAGGGTCTCATCTCGCCTGCAGGGGAGAATCTCCTGGTTTTTCTCGAGTTGCGGCAGGTCCATCTTGAGTTATGAGGGAGATCTCAAGGACCCGCTGGCATGGCATCAGGAAAGACCAGACTCCATGCGAGTGGTGAGGGGCCCCTCAGGATTGCTTTCCAGTCAGTGTCGGGTCCTAGGTCCTCATCTGGAACTGTGCCCAGAAACTGAGGTTTCCTCTCCAGTGCTGACATGGATCTTGGGGTTCCTCTGGAGTCTCCACAGGAGAGTCAGGGCTCTTCTCCAGTGAAGACATACACGTCCGTTTTCCTCCCGAGCTGTAGCAGCAGTGTAGGCTTCCTGACGAGTTAACTCAGGGATCTGTGGCTTTCCCGTGAGGTGCCACAGGGCTGTTGCACATGCCACCGTGGTGTGATTCGATGCTCCAGGTGACCTTCGAGGCAGAACAGGGAAATCAGATTCATTGGGAGTGGACTGAGACATTTGGGGGGCTTTTGGAATGGTGGCATGACCCTTGGAGTTCCTATCGACTTTCCTGTTGAGAGCACGTCTTCTTGCAGTGCGACAGGAACGCCAGAATCCTTTCCCAACGAAGCAGGGAAAGGAACCCTCATCTGAAGCGGAGAAGGTGGAAACAGGGCCCATCTTGAGTTGTGGTGGGACCCTCAGTGTTCCTCTCGAGTGGAGACGGGTANGTTTCCTCTCCAGTGCTGACATGGATCTTGGGGTTCCTCTGGAGTCTCCACAGGAGAGTCAGGGCTCTTCTCCAGTGAAGACATACACGTCCGTTTTCCTCCCGAGCTGTAGCAGCAGTGTAGGCTTCCTGACGAGTTAACTCAGGGATCTGTGGCTTTCCCGTGAGGTGCCACAGGGCTGTTGCACATGCCACCGTGGTGTGATTCGATGCTCCAGGTGACCTTCGAGGCAGAACAGGGAAATCAGATTCATTGGGAGTGGACTGAGACATTTGGGGGGCTTTTGGAATGGTGGCATGACCCTTGGAGTTCCTATCGACTTTCCTGTTGAGAGCACGTCTTCTTGCAGTGCGACAGGAACGCCAGAATCCTTTCCCAACGAAGCAGGGAAAGGAACCCTCATCTGAAGCGGAGAAGGTGGAAACAGGGCCCATCTTGAGTTGTGGTGGGACCCTCAGTGTTCCTCTCGAGTGGAGACGGGTATGTCCGGGAACTTCTTGAGTTGCAGCAAGGGTGTGAAGGACCGTTTGAAGTTCAGGAGGGAAGGTGTGATTTCTCTCGGGATGCCTCAGCAGAAAATGGCCTCATCTCGCCTGGAGGGGAGAACCTCCTGGTTTTTCTCGCCTTGTGGCTGGTTGCTCTCGAGTTACGATGGAAACCTCAGGGACCCTCTTGCGTGGCCTCAAGAAAGGCCCATCTACGTGCGAGTTGAGAGGGGAGCCAGGGATTCCTTTCCAGTTGGTGCCGGGTCCTAAGTCCCCGTCTGTTGCCAAAGCTGGAACCTGATGTTTCCTCTCCAGTGCTAGCATGGATCTTGGGGTTCCTCTGGAGTCTCCCAAGGGTAGTCAGGCCTCGTCTCCTGTGGTTACATGCAAGTCTGCTTTCCTCCCAAACTNGGAACCTGATGTTTCCTCTCCAGTGCTAGCATGGATCTTGGGGTTCCTCTGGAGTCTCCCAAGGGTAGTCAGGCCTCGTCTCCTGTGGTTACATGCAAGTCTGCTTTCCTCCCAAACTGTAGGCAGGCTTCCCGGCGAGTTGACCCAGGATCTCTGTCTTTCCCTCAAGATGCCACAGGGCTGTGCCACGATCCACCATGGTATGAGTTCATACGCGGGTGACCTTCGGGGCAGGGCAAGGAAATCAGGTTCATCTTGAGTGGACTGATATATCTCAGGGAATTTTAGTATGTTCGTATGACCCCTGGAGATCTCGGCTTTCCAGATGAGAGTGCCACCTCTTGAGATGCGACGGGAACAGCAGGAATCCTTTCCCGAAGAAGCAGGTAAAGGGACCCTCATCCCGACCTCACGAGGGGGAAACAAGGCTGCTCCTGAGGTGTGCCAGGACCCTTGCTGTTCCTCCCCCGTGCGGACGGGTATGTTGGGGAACTTCTTGAGTTGCAGCAAGGGTGGGAAGGACGCTTGCGAGGTTCAAGATGGAAGGCGTGATTCCCCTCGAGACACCGCAGCAGAAAAGGGCCTCATCTCGCCTGCAGGGGAGAATGTCCCGTTTTCTCTCGAGTTGAGGCAGGTCCCTCTCGAGTTAAAACAGGGACCTCAGGGACCCGCTGGCATGGTCTCAGGAAAAACCAGTCTCTATGAGAGTTGCGAGGGCCCCCTCGGGATTGCTCTCGATTCAGTGTCAGGTTCTAGGTCCTCGTCTGGTACTGCGGCCAGAACCTGAGGTTTCCTCTCCAGTGCTGACATGGATCTTGGGGTTCCTCTGGAGTCTCCCCAGGAGAGTCAGGACTCTTCNCTCTCGAGTTAAAACAGGGACCTCAGGGACCCGCTGGCATGGTCTCAGGAAAAACCAGTCTCTATGAGAGTTGCGAGGGCCCCCTCGGGATTGCTCTCGATTCAGTGTCAGGTTCTAGGTCCTCGTCTGGTACTGCGGCCAGAACCTGAGGTTTCCTCTCCAGTGCTGACATGGATCTTGGGGTTCCTCTGGAGTCTCCCCAGGAGAGTCAGGACTCTTCTCGAGTGGAGACATACATGTCCGTTTTCCTCTCGAGCTGTAGCAGCAGTGTCAGGCTTCCCGATGAGTTGACACAGGGATCTTGGCTTTCCCTCGAGGTGCCACAGGGCTGTCGCATGTGTCACCATGGTGTGATTCGATGCTTGGGTTGAACTTCAAGTCAGGGCAGGGAAATCAGGTTCATTTGGAGTGGAATGAGACATTTGGGGTTCTTTTGGAATGGTAGCATGACCCCTGGAGTTCCTCTCCACTTTCCTGTTGAAAGCATGTCCTCTTGCTTTGCGACGGGATTGCCAGAATCCTTTCCCGACGAAGCAGAGAAAGGAACCCTCATCTGGAGTGGAGGAAGGGGCAAGGGGGCCCCTCTTGAATTGTCATGGGTCCCTCAGTGTTCCTCTCTAGTGGAGACGTGTATGTTGGGGAACTTCTTGAGTTGCTGCAATGATGTGAAGGACCCTGTGAGGTTCAGGAGGGAAGGCGTGATTTCTCTTGGGTTGCCACAGCAGAAAACGACCTCATCTCGCCTGGAGGGGAGAACCTCCTGGTTTTTCTCAAGTTGCAGCAGGTCCCTCTCAAGTTAAGATGGTGACCTCATGGACCTGCTCGCGTGACCTCAGGAAAGGCCAGTCTCCGTGCGAGGTGAGAGGGGCCCTTCGGGATTCCTCTCCAGTCGGTGCCGGGTCCTAAGTCCCCGTCTGGAGCCGAAGCAGGAACCTGAGTTTTCCTCTACAGTGCTGGCATGGATCTTGGGGTTCCTCTGGAGTCTCCCCATGGGAGTTAGGCCTCGTCTCCTGTGGTTACATCCACGTCCGCTTTCCTCCCAATCTGTAGCAGCAGTGTCAGGCTTCCCATCGAGTTGATGCAGGGATCTCTATCTTTCCCTCGTGATACCACAGGGCTGTGGCATGAGCTACTGCGATGTGAGGTGACACGTGGGTGACACTCGAGGCAGGAGAGGGAAATCAGGTTCATCTGGAGTGGACTGAGGCATCTGGGGACTTTTTATTAGGTTGGGACGACCCGTGGAGATCTCGGCTTTCCTGTTGAGAGCACAACCTCTGAGATGCGATTGGAATGGCGGGAAACCTTTCCCGACGAAGCAGGGAAAGGGAACCTCATCTCAAGCTCACGAGGGGGAAACGGGGCTCCCCCTGAGGTGTGCCGGGACCGTCGGTATTTCTCCCATGTGGGGACTGGTATGTCGGGAAACTTCCTGAGTTGCAACAAGGGTGGGAAGGACCCTTTCAAGGTTCAAGAGGGAAGGCGTGACTTCCCTCGAGGCGACGCAGCAGAAAAGGGCCTCATCTCGCCTGCAGGGGAGAACCTCCTGGTTTTTCTCGAGTTGCGGAATGTCCCTCTTGAGTTACATCAGGGACCTCAGGGACCCTCTCACCTGGCCTAAGGAAAGACCAGTCTCCTTGCGAGTTGTGAGTGGCCCCTCAGGATTCCTCTCCAGACAGTGTTGGTTCCTATGTCCTCACCTGGAACTGCAGCCAGAACCAGAGGTTTCCTCTCGGGTGCTGACATGGATTTTGGTGTTCCTCTGGAGTCTCCCCTGAGGAGTCAGGCCTCGTCTCCTGTGGTTACATTCATGTCCACTTTCCTCCCGAGCTGTAGCAGCAGTGTCAGGCTTCCCAACGAGTTGACACAGGGATCTGTGGCTTTCCATCGAGGTGCTACAGGGCTGTCGAACGTGCCACCGTGGTGTGATTCGATGCTCGGGGTGACCTTCGAGGCAGGGCAGGGAAATCAGGTTCTTCTGGAGTGGACTGAGACATTTGGGGGTCTTTTGAAATGGGGCAAGAACCCTGGCGTTCCTCTTGACTTTCCTGTTGAGAGCACGCCTTCTTTCCATGCAATGAGAATGCCAGAATCCTTTCCTGTCGAAGCAGGGAAAGGTTCCCTCATCGGGAGCGGAGGAGGGGCATAGGGGGCTCCTCTTGAGTTGTGGTGGGACCCTCAGTGTTCCTCTCGAGTGGATTTGGTTATGTCGGGGAACTTCTTGAGTTGTAGCAAGGCAGTGAAGGACTCTTTGAGGTTCAGGAGGGAAGGCTGGTTTTCTCTTGAGATGCCGCAGCAGAAAAAGGCCTCATCTCGACTGGAGGGGAGAACCTCTTGGTTTTTCTCGAGTTCTGGCAGTTCCCTCTCGAGTTACGATGGGGACGTCAGGGACCCTCTCGCGTGGCCTCAGGAATGGACAGTCTCTGTGCGAGTGGAGAAGGGCTCCTCGGGATTCCTCTCCAGTCGGTGCCCATTCCTAAGTCCCCGTCTGGAGACGAAACTGGAACCTGAGGTTTCCTCTCCAGTGCTGGCATGGAACTTGGGGTTTCTCTGGAGTCTCTCAAGGGGAGTCAGGCCTCGTCTCCTGTGGTTGCATGCACGTCTGCTTTCCTCCCGAGCTGTAGATGTAGTGTCAGGCTTCCCTAGACTTGACCCCGGGAACTCTGTCTTTCCCTCGAGATGCCACAGGCTCGTGGCACGAGCCACCGTGGTGTGAGGCGATACGCAGGTGACACTCGAGGTAGTGCAGGGAAATCAGGTTCATCTGGAGTGGACTGAGACATCTGGGGGACTTTTAGTATGTTGACATGACTCCTGGAGATCTCGGCTTTCCTATTGAGAGCGCCAACTCTTGAGATGTGACGGGAATGGCGGGAATCCTTTCCAGACGAAGCAGGGAAAAAGACCCTCATCTCGAGCTCACAATGGGGAAATGAGGCTCCTCCTGAGGTGTGCTGGGACCCTTAGTGTTCCTCCCGCGTGGGGACTGGTATGTCGGGCAACTTTTTGAGTTGCAGCAAGGGTGGGAAGGACGCTTGCGAGGTTCAAGTGGGAAGTCGTGATTTCCCTCGTGATGCCACAGCAGAAAAGGGCTTCATCTCGCCTCCAGGGAAGAACCTCCTGATTTGTCTCGAGTTGCCGCAGGTCCCTCTCGAGTTACGACGGGGACCTCCGGGACCCGCTGGCGTGGCCTCAGGAAAGACCAGTCTCCATACGAGTTGCAAGGGCCCTCTCGGGATTCCTGTCTAGTCAGCGTCGGGTCCTAGGTACTTGTCTGGAACTATAGCCAGAACCTGAGGTTTCCTCTCCAGTGCTGACATGGATCTTGGGGTTCCTCTGGAGTCTCCACAGGAGAGTCGGGACTCTTCTCAGGTGGAGACATACACGTCCGTNTCGGGTCCTAGGTACTTGTCTGGAACTATAGCCAGAACCTGAGGTTTCCTCTCCAGTGCTGACATGGATCTTGGGGTTCCTCTGGAGTCTCCACAGGAGAGTCGGGACTCTTCTCAGGTGGAGACATACACGTCCGTTTTCCTCCCAAGCTGTAGCAGCAGTGTCAGGCTTCCGGACAAGTTGACCCAGGGATCTGTGGCTATCTGTCGAGGTGCCACAGGGCTCTCGCAGATGCCACCATGGTGTGATTCGATGCTCAGGGTGACCTTTGAGGCAGTGCAGCGAAATCAGGTTCATCGTAGTGGACTGAGACATTTGGGGGTTTTTTAGAATGGTGGCACCACCCCTCGACTTCTTCTCGACTTTCCTGTTGAGAGCATGCCCTCTTGCTGTGCGACTGGAATGCCAGAATGCTTTCCTGTCGAAGAAGGGAAAGGATCCCTCATCAGGAGTGGAGGATGGGGAAAGGGGGTTCCTCTTGAGTTGTGGTGGGACCCTCAGTGTTCCTCTTGAGTGGAGATGGTTATGTCGGGAACTTCTTGGGTTGTAGCAAGGCTGTGAAGGACACTTTCAGGTTCAGGAGGGAAGACCAGTTTTCTCTTGGGATGCCGCAGCAGAAAACGGCCTCATGTCACCTGGAGGGGAGAACCTCCTAGTTTATCTCGAGTTGCGGCATGTCCCTCTAGAGTTACGACGGGCAGCTCAGGGACCTTCTATCGTGGCCTCTGGAAAGGCCAGTCTCCGTGCGAGTTGAGTGGGGCTCCTCGGGATTCCTCTCCAGTTGGTGCCGGGTCCTAAGTCCCCGTCTGGAGCCGATCCTGGAACCTGAGGTTTCCTCTCCAGTGCTGGCATGGAACTTGGGGCTTCTCTGTAGTCTCTCAAGGGGAGTCAGGCCTCGTTTCCTGTGGTTGCATGCACGTCCGCTTTCCTCCCGAGCTGTAGCTGCAGTGTCAGTCTTCCCTCGACTTGATCCCGAAATCTCTGTCTTTCCCTCGAGATGGCACAGGCCTGTGGCACGAGCCACCGTGGTGTGAAGCGATACACAGGTGACACTCGAGGTAGTGCAGGGACATCAGGTTCATCTGGAGTGGACTGAGACATCTGGGGGACTTTTAGTATGTTGGCACGACCCCTGGAGATCTCGGCTTTCCTCTTGAGTGCGCCACCTTTTGAGATGTGACGGGAACGGCGGGAATCCTTTCCTGACGAAGCAGGGAAAAAGACCCTCATCTCGAGCTTATGATGGGAAAACGAGGCTCCTCCTGAGGTGTACCGGGATCCTTAGTGTTCCTCCCACGTGGGGACTCGTATGTCGGGGAACTTCTTGAGTTGCAGCAAGTGTGGGAAGGACGCTTGCGAGGTTCAAGTGGGAAGGCG
>SJYH01007698.1:27222-48326 GCA_006408735.1 Sylvicapra grimmia | reverse complement strand
GCTCCTCTTGAGTTGTGGTGGGACCCTCGGAGATTCTCTCGAGTGGAGACAGGTATGTTGGGGAACTTCTTGTGTTGCAGCAAGGGTGTAAAGGACCCTATCGAGGTCCAAGAGGGAATGTGTGACTTCCTTCTTGACGCCACAGCAGAAAAGGGCCTCATCTCGCCTGGAGGGAGAATCTCCTAGTTTTTGTTTAGTTGCGGCAGGTCCCTCTGGAGTTACGAAGGGTATCTCAGGGACACGCTCGTGTGGCCTCAGGAAAGGCCAGTCTCCATTTGAGTTGCTAAGGGCCTTTCGAGATTTGGCTCCAGTCATTGCTGGGTCCTAGGTCCTCATCTGGAGCTGAGGCCGGAACCTGAGGTTTCCTCTCCAGTGCTGATATGGATCTNAGTTACGAAGGGTATCTCAGGGACACGCTCGTGTGGCCTCAGGAAAGGCCAGTCTCCATTTGAGTTGCTAAGGGCCTTTCGAGATTTGGCTCCAGTCATTGCTGGGTCCTAGGTCCTCATCTGGAGCTGAGGCCGGAACCTGAGGTTTCCTCTCCAGTGCTGATATGGATCTTGGGGTTCCTCTGGAGTCTCCACAGGGGACTCAGGCCCCGTCTCAAATGGAGACACACACGTCCATTTTCCTCCTGAGCTGTAGCAGCAGTGTCAGGCTACCTGTCTAGTTGACACAGGGATCTGGGGCTTTCTATCGAGGTGACAGAGGGATGTCACACGTCCCATTGTGGTGTGAGTCAATACTCGGGTGACAGTCGAGGCAGTTCAGGGAAATCAGGTTCATCTGGAGAGTACTGAGGCATTTTGGGGTCTTTTGGAATGGGGGCATGACTCCTCAATTTCCTCTCCACTTTCCTGTTGAGAGCAGCTACTCCTGAGATTCAACGGGAATGCTGGGAATCCTTTGCCAACAAAGAAGGGAAAGGAATCCTCATCTCGAGCTGAGGAGCGGGCAACGGGGCTCCTCTTGAGTTGTGCCAGGACCCTCGGTGTTCCTATCGAGTGGAGACAGGTATTTCGGCGAACTTCTGAGCTGCAGCAAGGGTGTGAATGACCCTTTCGAGATCCAAGAGGGAAGGTGTGATTTCCCTTGAGAGGCCGCAGCAGAAAACGGCCTCATCTCGCATGGAGGGGAGAATCTCCTGGTTTTTCTCGAGTTGCTGCAGGTCCCTTTTGAGTTACGATGGGCACTTCATGGACCTGCTCATGTCGCCTCAGGAAAGACCAGTCTTCATGCTAGTTCCATGGGGCTTCTTGGGATTCCGCTCCAATCTGTGCCGGGTCCTAAGTTCTCATCTGAAGCTGAGGCCAGAACATGAGCTTTCCTCTCCAGTGCTGACATGTATCTTGGGGTTCCTCTGGAGTCTCCACAGGGGAGTCAGGCCTCATCTCGAGTTGTGACATGCATGTCCTCTTTCCTCCCGATCAGTAGCAGCAGTATCAGGCTTCCTGGTGAGTTGACCCCGGGATCTGTGGCTTTCCCTCGAGGTGCCACAGGGCTGTGACACGTGCCACCATGGTGTGAGTTGATACTTGGTGTGACAGTCGAGGCAGTGCAGGGAAATCAGATTCATCTGGAGTGGACTAATATATTTGGAGGTCTTTTGGAATGGTGGCACGACTCCTGGAGTTCCTCCCGTCTTTCCAGTTGAGAGCGCCTCCTCCTGAGAAGCAACGGGTACAGCGAGAATCCTTTCCTGGACGAAGCACGGAAAGGAACACTCATCTCGAGGGGAGGAGTGGACAACGGGGCTCCTCTTGAGTTGTAGCAGGACCCTTGGTGTTTCTCTCGAGTGGAGACAGGTATGTCGGGGAACTTCTTGAGTTGCAGCAAGGGTGTGAAGGACCCTTTCGAGGTCCAACAGGGAAGGTGTGATTTCCCTCGAGAAGCTGCAGCAGAAAAGGGCCTCATCTTGCCTGTTGGGGAGAATCTTATTGTTTTCCTTTAGTTGCGGCAGGTCCCTCTTGAGTTACGACGGGGATCTCAAGGACTCACTCATGTGGCCTCAGGAAAGGCCAGTCTCCATTTGAGTTGCGAGGGGCCTCTCGGGATTCCTCTCCAGTCAGTACCGGATCCTAAGTCTGTGTCTGGAGCTGAAGCCGGAACCTGAGGTTTCCTCTCCAGTGCTGACATGGATTTGGGGTTTCTCTAGAGTCTCCAAAGGGGAGTCAGGCCTCATCTCGAGTGGAGACATGCACTTCCGTTTTCCCCCCTAGCAGTAGCAGCAGTGTCAGGCTTTCTGTCGAGTTGACTCAGGGACCTGTGGCTTTCCCTCGTGGGGCCACAGGGCTGTCACACATACCACCATGATGTGAGTTGATTCTCGAGGTGACAGTCGAGGCAGTCCAGGAAAATTAGGTACTTCTGGAGTGCACTGAGATATTTGTGGTATTTTGGAATGCTGGCATGACCCCTGGTGTTCTTCTCGACAATCCTGTTGAAAGTACCTCCTCCTGAGTTGTGATGGAAATGCCGGAATCCTTTCCTGATGAAGCAGGGAAAAGGACCCTCATCTGGAGTTGAGGAGGGGACACCGGGGCTCCTCCTGAGTTGTGGCGGGACACTCGGTGTTCCCCTCGAGTGAAGAGCTGTATGTCAGGGAACTTCTTGAGTTGCAGCAAGGGTGTGAAGGACCCTTTAGAAGTCCAAGAGAGAAGGTGTGATTTCACTCGAGATGACACAGCTAAAAAGGGCCTCATCTCACCTGGAGGGGAGAATCTCCTGGTTTTTCTCGAGTTGTGGCAGGTCCCTCTCGAGTTAAGATGGGGACCTCAGGGATCAGCTCGTGTGGTCTCAGGAAAGGCCAGTCTCCATGCGAGTGGTGAGGGGCCTCTCGGGATTCCCTCCATTCGGTGCCGGGTCATAAGTCCTCATCTGGAGCCGAGGCCAGAACCTGAGGTTACATCTCCAGTGCTGACATGGATCCTGGGGTACCTTTGGAGTCTCCACAAGGGAATCAGGCCTCGACTCCTGTGGAGACATGCACGTCTGCTTTCCTCAAGAGCTGTAGCAGCAGTGTCAGGCTTCCCGACGAGTTGACACAGGGATGTGTGGCTTTCCCTCGAGGCTTTCCCACAGGGCTGTCACACGTGCTACCATGGTGTGAGTCAGTTCTTGGGGTGACAGTCAAGGCAGTGCACGGAAACCAGGTTCCTCTGGAGTGGACTGAGACATTTGGGGGTCTTTTGCAATGGAGGCACGACCCCTGGAGTTTCTCTCGACATTCCTGTTGAAAGCGCCTGCTCTTGATATGTGACAGGATGCCGGGAAACCTTTCCCGAAGAAGCAAGGAAAGGAATCCTCATCTTGAGCAGAAGAGGGGCAAATGGGGCTCCTCTTGAATTTGGCAGGACCCTCGGTGTTCTTCTCGACTGGACACGGGTATGTCAGGGAACTTCTTGAGTTGCAGAAATTGTGTGAAGGACCCTTTTGAGGTTCAAGCATGAAGGTGTTACTTCCCTTGAGACGCCGCAGTGGAACAGGGCCTCATCTCGCCTGGAGGGGAGAACCTCCTGGTTTTTGTCGAGTTGTGGCAGGTTCCTATCGAGTTACAATGGGGACCTCAGCGACCCGCTCATGTGGCCTCAGGAATGGCCAGTCTCCATGCGAGTTGTGAAGGGCATCTCAGGATTCATCTCTAGTGGTGATGGGCATGTCGGGGAACTTCTTGAATTGCAGCAAGGGTGTGAAGGACCCTTTTGAGATTCAAGAGGGAAGGTGGATTTCACTCAAGATGGCACAGCAGAAAAGGGACTCATCTCGACTGGAGGGGAGGACCTCCTGGTTGCTNGGGAACTTCTTGAGTTGCAGAAAGTGTGTGAAGGACCCTTTTGAGGTTCAAGCGTGAAGGTGTTACTTCCCTTGAGACGCCGCAGTGGAACAGGGCCTCATCTCGCCTGGAGCGGAGAACCTCCTGGTTTTTGTCGAGTTGTGGCAGGTTCCTATCGAGTTACAACGGGGACCTCAGGAACCTACTCGTGTGGCCTCAGGAATGGCAAGTCTCCATGCGAGTTGTGAAGGGCATCTCGGGATTCATCTCTAGTGGAGATGGGCATGTCGGGGAACTTCTTGAATTGCAGTAAGGGTGTGAAGGACCCTTTTGAGGTTCAATAGGGAAGGTGGATTTCACTCAAGATGGCACAGCAGAAAAGGGACTCATCTCGACTGGAGGGGAGAACCTCATGGTTGTTCTCGAGTTGTGGCAAGTCCCTCTTGAGTTATGATGAGGACCTCAGGGACCCACTCGTGTGGCCTCAGGAAGCACCAGTCTCCATGCGAGTTGTGAGGGGCCGCTCAGGATTCCACTCCAGTTGGTGCCAGGTTCTAAGTCCTCATCTCAGCCTAGGCCGAATGTGAGGTTTCCTCTCCCATGCTGACATGGATGTTGGAGTTCCTCTGGAGTATCTACAGGGGAGTCAGGCCTCGTCTTGCATGGAGACGTGCACGTCCGCTTTCCTACTGAGCTGTAGCTGCAGTGTCAGGCTTCCCATCGAGTTGACACAGGGATCTGTGGCTTTCCCTCGAGGCTTTCCCACAGGGATGTCACATGAGCCACCATGGTGTGAGTCGATACACAGTGTGACAGCTGAGGCAGTGCAGTGAAATCAGGTTCCTCTGAAGTGGACTGAGACATTTTGGGTCTTTTGGAATGGGGCAACGACCCTGGATTCCTCTCGACATTCCTGTTGAGAGTGCCTCATCTAGATTTGTGACGGGAATGCTGGAAATCCTTCCCCAATGAAGCAGATAAAGGAAATCTCATCTCGAGCAGAGGAGGGCGAAATGGGGCTCCTCTTGACTTTGGCGGGACTGGCGGTGTTCCTCTCGAGTGGAGACGGGTATGTCGGGGGTCTTCTTGAGTTGCTGCAAGGTTGGGAAGGACTCTTGTGAGGTTCAAGAGGAAAGGCGTGATTTCTCTCGAGACACCGCAGCAGAAAAGGGCTCCATCTCGAATGCAGGGGAGAACCTCCTGGTTTTTCTCGAGTTGCAGCAGGTCCCTTTTGAATTATGACAGGGACTTCAGGGACGTGCTGGCGTGGCCTCAGGAAAGACCACTCTCCATGAGAGTTGCGAGGGGCCCCTCGGGGTTCCTCTCCAGTCAGTGTCGGGTCATGTGTCCTCGTCTGGAACTGAGGCCAGAACCTGACATTTCCTCGCCAGTGCTGACATGGACATTGGGGTTCTTCTGGAGTCTCCACAGGAGAGTCAGGACTCTTCTCGAGTGGAGACATACACGTCCATTTTCCTCCCAAGCTGTATCAGCAGTGTCAGGCTTCCTGATGAGCGGACACAGGGATCTGTGGCTTTCCCTCCATGTGCCACAGGGCTGTCGCACGTGCCCCCATGGTGTGATTCGATGGTCGGGGTGAACTTCGAGGCAGAGCAGGGAATTCAGGTTCATCTGGAGTAGACTGAGACATTTGGGGGCCTTTTGGAATGGTGGCATGACGCCTGTAGTTCCTCTCAACGTTCCTGTTGAGAGCACGTCCTCTTGCTGTGTGACGGAAACGCCAGAAACCTTTCCGACGAAGCAGGGAAAGGAAGCCTCATCTGGAGCGGAGGAGGTGGAAAGGGAGATCCTCTTGAGTTGTGGTGAGACCCTCAGTATTCCTCTCGAGTGGAGATGAGTATGTCGGGGAACTTCTTTACTTCCAGCAAGGGTGTGACGGACCCTTTGAGGTTCTGGAGGGAAGGCGTGATTTCTCTCGGGATGCCGCACCAGAATACAGCCTCATCTTGCCTGGAGGGGAGAACCTTCTGGTTTTTCTCGAGTTGCAGCAGCTCCCTCTCGAGTTATGACGGGAACCTCAGGGACCCGCTCGCTTGGCGTCAGGAAAGGCCAGTCTCCGTGCGAGTTGACAGGGGCCTGTCGGGATTCCTCTCCAGTCAGGGCCGGGTCCTAAGTCTCCATCTGGAGGTGAAGCAGGAACCTGGGCTTTCCTCTCCAGTGCTGGCATGNGGAAAGGCCAGTCTCCGTGCGAGTTGACAGGGGCCTGTCGGGATTCCTCTCCAGTCAGGGCCGGGTCCTAAGTCTCCATCTGGAGGTGAAGCAGGAACCTGGGCTTTCCTCTCCAGTGCTGGCATGGATCTTGGGGTTCCTCTGGAGTCTCCCCAGGGGAGACAGGCCTCATCTCCTGTGATTACACCCACGTCTGCTTTCCTCCCGAGCTGTAGCAGCTGTGTCATGATTCCCGTCGAGTTGACACAGGGATCTCTGTCTTTCCCTCGAGATGCCACAGGGATGGGGCACAAGCCAACGTGGTGTGAGGTGATACACGGGTGACACTGGAGGTAGAACAGTGAAATCAGGTACATCTGGAGTGGACTGAGACATCTGTGGGACATATAGTATGTTGGCAAGACCCCTGGAGATCTCAGCTTTCCTGTTGAGAGTGCAACCTCTTGAGATGTGACGGAAATAGCAGGAATCCTTTCCCGAGGAAGCAGGGAAAGGGACACTCATCTCGAGCTTACGAGGGGAAAGGGGGCTCCTTCTGAGTTGTGCTGGGACACTCGGTGTTCCTCCCGCATGGGGACGTGTATTTTGGGGAACTTGTTGAGTAGCAGCAACGGTGGGAAGGAACCTTGTGTGGTTCAAGAGTGAAGGTGTGATTTCCCTCGAGATGCCACAGCAGAAAAGGGTCTCATCTCACCTGCAAGGGAGAACCTCCTGGTTTTTCTCGAGTTGCGGCAGGTCCCTCTCGAGTTGTGACGGGGACCCCAGGGATCCTTTGGCGTGGTCTCAGGAAAGTCCAGTCTCCATGCGAGTTGCAAGGGGCCCCTCAGGATTCCTCTCCAGTCAGTGTCGGGTCCTAGGTACTCGTCTGGAACTGCGGCCAATACCTGAGATTTCCACTCCAGGGCTGACATGAACCTTGGGGTTCCTCTGGAGTCTCTACAGGAGAGTCAGGACTCTTCTCGAGTGGAGACATACACGTCCGTTTTCCTCCTGAGCTGCAGAAGCAGTGTCAGGCTTCTGGACAAGTGGACACAAGGATCTGTGGCTTTCTCTCGAGGTGCCACAGGGCTGTTGCACGTGCCATCATGGTGTGATTCTTCGCTCAGGGTGACCTTCGAGGCAGGGCAGGGAAATCAGGTTCATCTGGGGTGGACTGAGACATTGGGGGTCTTTTGGAATGGTGGCACGACCCCTGGAGTTCCTCTCGACGTTCCTGTTGAGAGCATGCCCACTTGCTGTGCGACGGAAATGCCAGAAACCTTTCGCGACAAAGCAGGGAAAGGAACCCTCATTTGGAGCAGGGGAGGGGGCAAGGGGGCCCCTCTTGAGTTGTGGTGGGACCCTCAGTGTTCCTCTAGAGTGGAGATGGGTTATGTCGGGAAACTTCTTGAGTTGTAGCAAGGCTGTGAAGGACCCTTTGAGGTTCAGGAGGGAAGGCCGGTTTTCTCTTGAGATGCCGCAGCAGAAATCGGCCTCATCTCGCCTGGAGAGGAAATCCTCCTGGGTTTTCTCGAGTTGAGGCAGGTCCCTCTCGAGATACGATGGGGATCTCAGGGTCCCTCTCATGTGGCCTCAGGAAAGGCCAACTCCATGCGAGTTGAGAGGGTCTACTCGAGATTCCTCTCCAGTCGGTGCCGGGTCCTAAGACCCCGTCTGGAGCCGAAGCTGGAACCTGAGGTTTGCTCTCCAGTGCTGACATGGATCTTGGGGTTCCTCTGGAGTCTCCACAGGAGAGTCAGGACTCTTCTCAAGTGGAGACATACACGTCCGTTTTCCTCCCAAGCTGTAGCAGCAGTGTCAGTCTTCACGACGATTTGACACAGGGATCTGTGTCTTTCACTCGAGGGGCCATAGGGCTGTCACAGATGCCACCGTGGTGTGATTCGATGCTCAGGGTGACCTTCGAGGCAGTGCAGGGAAATCAGGTTCATCTGGAGTGGACTGAGACATGTGGGGGTCTTTTGGAATGGTGGCATGACCCCTGGAGTTCCTGTCGACTTCCCTGTTGAGAGCACGCCCTTTTGCTGTGCGACAGGAATGCCAGAATCCTTTACTGTTAAAGCAGGGAAAGGATCCCTCAAGGGAGGGGAGGAGGGGGAAAGTGGGATCCTCTTGACTTGTTGTGGGACCCTCAGTGTTCCTCTCGAGTGGAGATGGTTATGTCGGGGAACTTCTTGAGTTTTAGCAAGGCTGTGAAAGACCCTTTGAGGTGAAGGAGGGAAGGCCGGTTTTCTTTTGGGATTTCACAGCAGAAAGCAGCCTCATCTCGCCTGGAGGGGAGAACCTGCTAGTTTTTCTCGAGTTGCAGCAGGTCCCTCTCTAGTTATGATGGGGACCTCAGGGAACCTCTCGCGTGGCCTCAGGAAAGGCCAGTCTCTGTGCAAGCTGTGAGGGGCTCCTCGGGATTCCTATCAAATCGGTGCCGGGTCCTAAGTCCCCATCTCAAGCCAAAGCTGGAACCTGAGGTTTCCTCTCCAGTGCTGGCATGGAACTTGGGGTTTCTCTGGAGTCTCTCAACGGGAGTCAGGCCTCGTCTCCTGTGGTTGCATGCACGTCCGCTTTCCTCCCGAGCTGTAGCTGCAGTGTCAGGCTTCCCCTCGACTTGACCCCGGGATCTCTGTCTTTCCCTCGAGATGCCACAATGCTTTGGCACGAGGCACCGTGGTGTGAGGCGATACGCAGGTAACACTCGAGGTAGTGCAGGGAAATCAGGTTCATCTGGAGTGGACTGAGACATCTGGGGGACTTTTAGTATGTTGGCACGACCCCTGGAGATCTCGGCTTTCCTGTTGTGAGTGCCACCTCTTGAGATGCGACGGTAATGGCGGGAGACCTTTCCCGACGAAGCAGGGAACGGCACCCTCATCTCGAGCTCACGGTGGGGAAACAGGGCTCCTCCAGAGTTTTGCCGGACCCTTGGGTTTCCTCCCACGTGTCAAAGCGTATGTCGGGGAACTTCTTGAGTTGCAGCAAGGGTGGGAAAGACCCTTGTGAGGATCAAGAGGGAAGGCGTGATTTCCCTCGAGACACCGCAGCAGAAAAGGGCCTCATCTCGCCTGCAGGGGAGAACCTCCTGTCTTTTCTCTAGTTGCGGCAGGTCCCTCTCAATTTACGACGGGGAACTCATGGACCCATTCGTGTGGCCTCAGGAAAGACTAGTCTCCATGTGATTTGTGAAGGGCCCCTCGGGATTCATCTCCAGTCAGTATTGGGTCCTAGGTCCTCATCTGGAACTGTGACCAGAAACTCAGGTTTCCTCTTCAGTACTGACATGGATCTTGGGGTTCCTCTGGAGTCTCCACAGAAGAGTCAGGACTCTTCTCGAGTGGAGACATACATGACCGTTTTCCTCATGATCTGTAGCAGTAGTGTCAGACTTCCCAATGAGTTGACACAGGGATCTGTGGCTTTCCCTCCAGGTGCCACAGGGCTGTCGCACGTGCCACCATGGTATGATTCAATGCTTGGGGTGACCTTTGAGGCAGGGCAGGGAAATCAGGTTCATCTGGAGTGGACTGAGACATTTGGGGGTCTTTTGGAATGGTGGCATGACCCCTTGAGTTCCTGTCATCTTTTCTGTTGAAAGCACGCCATCTTGCTGTGCGACGGGAAAGTCAGAATCCTTTCCCGACGAAGTAGGGAAAGGAATGCTCATCTGGAACAGAGGAGGGGGAAAGCGGGCCCTTCTTGAATTGTGATGGGCCCCTCAGAATTCCTGTCGAGTGGAGACGGGTATGTCGGGGAACTTCTTGAGTTGCAGCAAGGATGGGAAGGACCCTTGTGAGTTTCAAGAGGGAAGGCGTGGTTTCCCTCGAGACGCTGCAGCAGAAAAGGGCCTCATCTCGCCTGCAGGGGAGAAACTCCTGGTTTTTTTTGAGTTACGGCAGGTCCCTCTCGAGTTATGATGGGGACCTCAGGGACCTGCTCGCGAGGCCTCTGGAAAGGCCAGTCTCCTTGCGAGTTGAGAGGGGCCCGTCGGGATTCCTCTGCAGTCGGTACCGGGTACTAAGTCCCCATCTGGAGCCAAAGCTGGAACCTGAGGTCTCCTCTCCAGTGTTGGCATGCATCTTGGGGTTCCTCTGGAGTCTCTCCAGGAAGGTCAGGCCTCGTCTCCTGTGCTTACATGCACATATGCTTTCCGCCCGAGCTGTAGCTGCAGTGTCAAGCTTCCTGTCGAGTTGACCCAGGGATCTCTGTCTTTCCCTCAAGATGCCACAGGGCTGTGGCATGAGCCACTGTGGTATGAGGCGATACACGGGTGACACTTGAGACAGGCCAGGGAAATCAGGTTCATCTGGAGTGGACTGAGACATCTCGGGGACTTTTAGTATGTTGGCAGGAACCCTGGAGATCTCGGCTTTCCTGTTGAAAACGCCACATCATGAGATGCGATCAGATCAGCGGCAATCCTTTCCCGACGAAGCAGGGAAAAAGACCCTCATCTTGAGCTCACGAGAGGGAATCGGGGCTCCTCCTGGTTTGTGCCAGGACACTCGGTGTTCCTCCCGCGTGGGGAGGGTTATGTGGGGGAACTTCTTGAGTTGCAGCAAGGGTGGGAAGGACGCTTGCGAGGTTCAAGTGGGAAGTCGTGATTGCCCTCGTAATGCCACAGCAGAAAAGGGCCTCAACTCGCCTGCAGGGGAGAATCTTCTGTTTTTTTTTCGAGTTGCGGCAGGTTCCTCTCGAGTTACGACGGGGACCTCAGGGACCCGCTGGCGTGGCCTCAAGAAAGACCAGTCTCCATACGAGTTGCGAGGGGCCCCTCGGGATTCCTGTCCAGTCAGTGTCGGTTCCTAGGTACTTGTCTGGAACTGCAGCCAGAACCTGAGTTTTCTTCTCCCGTGCAACATGAATCTTGGGGTTCCTCTGGAGTCTCCACAGGAGAGTCAGGACTCTTCTCAAGTGGAGACATACACATCTGTTTTCTTCCCAAGCTGTAGCAGCAGTGTCAGGTTTCCCGACGAGTTGACACAGGGATCTGTGGCTTTCCATCGAGGTGCCACAGGGCTGTCGCAGATGCCACCGTGATGTGATTCGATGCTCAGGGTTACCTTCGAGGCAGTGCAGGTAAATCAGGTTCATCTGGAGTGGACTGAGACACTTGGGATCTTTTGGAATGGTTTCATGACCCCTGGAGTTTCTCGCGACTTTCGTATTGAGAGCACGCCCTCTTGCTGTGCAACGGGAACGCCAGAATCCTTTCCTGTCGAATCAGGGAAACGATCCCTCATCGGGAGTGGAGGAGGGGGAAAGGGGGCTCCTATTGAGTTGTGGTGGGAAACTCAGTGATCCTCCCGAGTAGAGATGGTTATGTCAGGGAACTTCTTGAGTTGTAGCAAGGCTGTGAAGGACCCTTTGAGGTTCAGGAGGGAAGGCCGGTTTTCTCTTGGGATGCTGCAGCAGAAAACGGCCTCATCTAGCCTGGAGGGGAGAACTTCCTGGTTTTTCTAGAGTTGAGGCAAGTCCCTCTTGAGTTACGACGGGGGCCTCAGGGACCCTCTCGTGTGGCCTCAGGAAAGGCCAGTCTCTGTGCGAGTTGAGAGGGGATCCTCGGGATTCCTCTCCAGTCGCTGCTGGGTCATAAGTCCCCATCTGGAGCTGAAGGTGGAACCTGAGATTTCCTGTCCAGTGCTGGCATGGAACTTGGGGTTTCTCTGGAGTCTCTAAAGGGGAGTCAGGCCTCGTCTCCTGTGGTTACATGCACGTCCGCTTTCCTCCCGAGCTGTAGCTGCAGTGTCAGGCTTCCTCTCGACTTGACCCCGGGATCTCTGTCTTTCCCTCGAGATGCCACAGGCCTGTGGCACGAGCCACCGAGGTGTGAGGCGATATGCAGGTGACACTCGAGGTAGTGCATGGAATTCAGGTTCATCTGGAGTGGACTGAGACATCTGGGTGACTTTTAGTTTGTTGGCACGTCCCCTGGAGATCTCGGCTTTCCTATTGAGAGCGCCACCTCTTGAGATGTGTCGGGAACGGCCGGAATCCCTTCCCAACGAAGCAGGGAAAAAGACCCTCATCTCGAGCTCGCGATGGGGAAACGAAGCACCTCCTGAGGTGTGCAGGGGCTTTCATGTTCCTCCCGTGTAGGGACTGGTATTTTGGAGAACTTCTTGAGTTGCAGCAAGTGTGGGAAGGACGTTTTTGAGGTTCAAGTGGGAAGGCGTGATTTCCCTCGTGATGCCACAGCAGAAAAGGGCCTCATCTAGCCTGCAGGGGAGAACCTCCTGGCTTTTCTCGAGTTGCAGCAGGTCCCTCTCGAGTTACAACGGGGACCTCAGGGACCCGCTGGCGTGGCCCCAGGAAAGACCAGTCTCCATAGGAGCTGCGAGGGGCCCCTCGAGAATCCTGTCCAGTCAGTGTCGGGTCCTAGGTACTCCTCTAGAACTTCAGCTAGAACCTGAGTTTTCCTCCCCAGTGCTGGCAAGGAACTTGGGGTTTCTCTGGAGTCTCTCAAGGGGAGTCAGGCCTCGTCTCCTGTGGTTGCATGCAAGTCTGCTTTCCTCCAAAGCTGTAGCTGCAGTGTCAGGCTTCCCCACGCCTTGAGCCCGGGATCTCTGTCTTTCCCTCAAGATGCCACAGGCTTGTGGCACGAGACACCGTGTTGCTAGGCGATACACAGGTGACACTCGAGGTAGTGCAGGGAAATCAGGCTCATCTGGAGTGGACTGAGACATCTGGGGGACTTTTAGTTTTTGGCACGACCCCTGGAGATCTCGGCTTTCCTATTGAGAGTGCCACCTCTTGAGATGTGATGGGAACGGCGGGAATCCTTTCCCGACGAAGCAGGGAAAAGACCCTCATCTCGAGCTCACGATGGGGAAACGAGGCTCCTCCTGCAGTGTGCCGGGACCTTCTTGTTCCTCCTGCGTGGGGACTGGTATGTCGGGGAACTTCTTGAGTTGCAGCAAGTGTGGGAAGGACACTTTCGAGGTTCAAGTGGGAATGCGTGATTTCCCTCATGATGCCAAAGCAGAAAAGGGACTCATCTCGCCTGCAGGGGAGAACCTCCTGGTTTTTCTCGAGTTGCGGCAAGTCCCTCTCGAGTTACGACGGGGACCTCAGGGACTCGCTGGCGTGGCCTCAGGAAAGACCAGTCTCCATATGAGTTGCGAGGGACCTCTCGGGATTCCTGTCCAGTCAGTGTCATGTCCTAGGTACTTGTCTGGAACTGCAGCCAGAACCTGGGGTTTCTTCTCCAGTGCTGACATGGATCTTGGGGTTCCTCTGGAGTCTCCCCAGGGGAGTCAGGCCTCGTCTTCTGTGGTTACATGCACGTCCGCTTTCTTCCAGAGCTGAAGCAGCAATGTCAGGCTTCCCGTCAAGTTGACCCATGGATCTCTGTCCTTCCCTCGAGATGCCACAGTGATGTGGCATGAGCCACCGTGGTGTGAGGTGATACGCGGGTGACACTTGAGGTAGTGCAGGGAAATCAGGTTCATCTGGAGTGGACTGAGACATCTGGGGGACTTTTAGAATGTTGGCATGACCCCTGGAGATCTCGGCTTTCCTGTTGAGAGCGCCACCACTTGAGATGCGACAGGAATGGGAGGTATCCTTTCCCGAAGAATCAGGGAAAGCAACCCTCATCTTGAGTTCACGAGGGGGAAACAGGGCTCCTCCTGATTTGTGCCAGGCCCCTCGGTGTTCCTCTTGCATGGGGACGGGTATGTTGGGGAACTTCTTGAGTTGCAACAAGGTTGGGAAGGACCATTGCGAAGTTCAAGAGGGAAGGTGTGATTTTCCTTGAGGCGCCACAGCAGAAAAGGGCCTCATCTCGCCTGCAGGGGAGAACCTCCTGGTTTTTCTCGAGCTGCAGCATTTCCCTTTCGTGTTACGATGGGGACCACAGGGACCCCCTGGCGTGACCTCAGGAAAAACCAGTCTCCATGTGAGTTGTGAGGGGCCCCTCGATTTTCCTGTCCAGTCACTGTCGGGTCCTATGTCCTCGTCTGGAACTGTGGCCAGAATCTAAGTTTTCCTCTTCAGTGCTGACATGGATCTTGGGGTTCCTCTGGAGTCTCCACTGGAGAGTCAGCACTCTTCTTGAGTGAAGACATACATGTCCGTTTTCCTCCCGAGCTGTAGCAGCAGTTTCAGGATTCCCGACGAGTGGACACAGGGATCTGTGGCTTTTCCTCGAGGATCCACAGGGCTGTTGCACGTGCCACTATGGTGTGATTCGATGCTCAGGGTGACCTTCGAGGAACGGCAAGGAAATCAGGTTCATCTGGAGTGGACTGAGACATTTGGGGATCCTTTGGAATGGTGGCACGACCCCTGGAGTTCCTCTCTACATTCTTGTTGAGAGCACGTACTCTTGCTCTGTGACGGGAAGGTCAGAATCCTTTCCCAACCAAGCAGGGAAAGGAACCCTCGTATTGAGCGGAGGAGGGGGAAAGGGGGCTCCTCTTGAGTTGTGGTGGGACCCTCAGTGTCCCTCTCAAGTGGACACGGGTATATCGGGGAACTTTTTAGTTGCAGCAAAGTTGTGAAGGACCCTTTGAGGTTCAGGAGGGAAGGCGTGATTTCTCTCCGGATGCCGCAGCAGAAAATGGCCTCTCTCGGCTGGAGGGGAGAACCTCCTGGTTTCTCTGAAGTTGCGGCAGGTCCCTCTCGAGTTACGATGGGGACCGCAGGTATCCTCTCGCTTGGCCTCAGGAAAGGCCAATCTCTGCGAGTTGAGTGGGTCCCCTCGGGATACCTCTCCAGTCGGTGCTGGGTCCTTAGTCCCTCTCTGGAGCCGAAGCTGGAACCTGAGGTTTCCTCTCCANCGCAGGTATCCTCTCGCTTGGCCTCAGGAAAGGCCAATCTCTGCGAGTTGAGTGGGTCCCCTCGGGATACCTCTCCAGTCGGTGCTGGGTCCTTAGTCCCTCTCTGGAGCCGAAGCTGGAACCTGAGGTTTCCTCTCCAATGCTGACTTGGATCTTAGGGTTCCTCTGGAGTCTCCCCAGGGAAGTCAGGCCTCGTCTCCTGTGGTTACATGCATGTCCACTTTCCTCCTGAGCTGTAGCAGCAGTGTCAGGCTTCCCATCGAGTTGACTCAGGGATCTCTGTCTTTCCCTCTAGATGCCACAGAGCTGTGGCACGAGCCTCCGTGGTGTGAGGCAATTCGCGGGTGACACTCGCGGTAGTGCAGGGAAATCAGTTTCATCTTGAGTGGACTGAGACATCTGGGGGAATTTTAGTATATTGGCACGACACCTGGAGATTTCGGCTTTCCTATTGAGAGCACCACATCTTGAGATGCGATGAGAATGGCAGGAATTCTTTCCCGAAAAGCAGGTAAAGTAACACTCATCTGGAGCGGAGGAGAGGGAAAGGGGAACTCTCTTGAGTTGTGGTGGGCCCATCAGTGTTCTTCTCGAGTGGAGATGGGTATGTCGGGGAGCTTCTTGAGTATCAGCAAGGGTGTGAAGGACCCTTTGAGGTTCAAGAGGAAAGGCGTGATTTCTCTCGGGATGCTGCAGCAGAAAACGGCCTCATCTCACCTGGAGAGGAGAACCTCCTGGTGCTTCTCGAGTTGCAGCAGGCTGCTCTCAAGTTACGACGGGGACCTCAGGGACCTGCTTGCATGGCCTCAGGAAAGGCGAATCTCCGTGCGAGTTGAGTGGGGCCCCTCGGGATTCCTCTCCAGTCGGTGCCAGGTCCTAAGTCCCCGTATGGAGCCAAAGCTGGAACCTGAGGTTTCCTCTCCAGTGCTGGCATGGAACTTGGGGTTTCTCTGGAGACTCCCCAGTGGAGTCAGGCCTCATCTCCTGTGGTTACATGCAAGTCGGCTTTCCTTTCAAGCTGTAGCTGCAGTGTCAGTCTTCCGCTCGACTTGACCCCGGGATCCCTGTCTTTCCCTCGAGATGCCACAGGCTTGTGGCACGAGCCACCGTGGTGTGAGGCGAAATGCAGGTGACACTCGAGGTAGTGCAGGGAAATCAGGTTCATCTGGAGTGGACTGAGACATCTGTGGGACTTTTAGTATGTTGGCACGACCCCTGGAGATCTCAGCTCTCCTGTTGACAGTGCCACCTCTTGAGATGTGACGGGAACGGTGGGAATCCTTTCCCGACGAAGCAGGGAAAAAGACCCTCATCTCGACCTCACGATGGGGAAACGAGGTTCCTCCTGAGGTGTGCCGGGACCCTTAGTGTTCCTCCCGTGTGTGGACTGGTATGTCGGGGAACTTCTTGAGTTGCAGCAAGGGTAGGAAGACGCTTGCGAGGTTCAAGTGGGAAGGCGTGTTTTCCCTAGTGATGCCACAGCAGAAAAGGGCCTCATGTCGCCTACAGGGGAGAACCTCCTGCTTTTTCTCCAGTTGTGGCAGGTCCCTCCTGAGTTACGACGGGGACCTCAGGGACCCACTGGCATGGCCTCAGGAAAGACCAGTCTCTATACAAGTTGCGAGGGGCCCCTCAGGATTCCTGTCCAGTCAGTGTTGGGTCCTAGGTACTCGTCTGGAACTGCACCCAGAACCTGAGGATTCCTCTCCAGTGCTGACATGGAACTTGGGGTTCCTCTGGAGTCTCCACAGGAGAGTCAGGACTCTTCTCAACTGGAGAAATACACGTCCGTTTTCCTCCCAAGCTGTAGCAGCAGTGTCAGGGTTCCCGACGAGTTGACACAGGGATCTGTGGCTTTCCCTTGAGGTGCCACAGGGCTGTCGCAGATGCCACTGTGGTGTGATTCGATGCTCAGGGTGACCTTCGAGGCAGTGCAGGGAAATCAGGTTCATCTGGAGTGGACTGAGACATTTGGGGGTCTTTTGGAATGGTGGCACGACCACTGGAGTTCCTCTTGACATTCCTGTTGAGAGCATGCCCTCTTGCTGTGCGATGGGAACGCCAGGATGCTTTCCTGTTGAAGCAAGGAAAGGATCTCTCATCGGGAGCAGAGGAGGGGGAAAGGGGGCTCCTCTTGAGTTGTGGTGGGACCCTCAGTGTTCCTCTCGAGTGGAGATGGTTATGTTGGGGAACATCTTGGGTTGTAGCAAGGCTGTGAAGGACCCTTTGAGGTTCAGGAGGGAAGGCCGGTTTTCTCTTGGGATGCCGCAGAAGAAAACGGCCTCATCTCACCTGGAGGGGAGAACCTCCTGGTTTTTCTCGAGCTGCAGCAGGTCCCTCTCGAGTTACGACGGGGACCTCAGGGAACCTCTCGCATGGCCTCAGGAAAGGCCAGTCTCCGTGCGAGTTGAGAGGGGCTCCTCGGGATTCCTCTCCAGTCGGTGCCGGGTCCTAAGTCCCTGTCTGGAGCCGAATCTGGGACCTGAAATTTCGTCTCCATTGCTGGCATGGAACTTGGGGTTCTCTAGAGGCTCTCAAGGGGAGTCAGGCCTCATCTCCTGTGGTTGCATGCACGTCGGCTTTCCTCGCAAGCTGTAGCTGCAGTGTCAGGCTATCCCTCGAAATGACCCCAGGATCTCTGTCTTTCCCTCGAGATGCCACAGGCCTGTGGCCCAAGCCACCATGGTGTGAGGCGATATGCATGTGACACTCAGGGTAGTGCAGGGAAATCAGGTTCATCTGGAGTGGAATCAGACATCTGGGGGACTTTTATTATGTTGACATGACCCCAGGAGATCTCAGCTTTCTTGTTGAGAGTGCCACATCTTGAGATGTGACGGGAATGGCGGGAACCCTTTCCCGATGAAGCAGGGAAAAAGACCCTCATCTCGAGCTCACGATGGGGAAACGAGGCTCCTCCTGAAGTGTCCTGGGAACCTTCGTGTTCCTCCCGTGTGGGGACTTGTATGTCGGGGAACTTCTTGAGTTGCAGCAAGGGTGGGAAGGACGCTTGCCAGGTTCAAGTGGGAAGGCGTGATTTCCCTCGTGATGCCACAGCAGAAAAGGGCCTCATCTCGCCTGCAGGGGAGAACCTCCTGGTTTTTCCCGAGTTGCGGCAGGTCCCTCTCGAGTACGACAGGGACCTTAGGGACCCGCTGGCATGGCCTCAGGAAAGACCAGTCTCCAAACGAGTTGTGAGGGGACCCTCGGGATTCCTGTCCAGTCAATGTTGGGTCCTAGGTACTTGTCTGGAACTGCAGCCAGAACCTGAGGTTACCTCTCCAGTGCTGACATGGATCTTGGGGTTCCTCTGGAGCCTCCACAAGAGAATAAGGACTCTTTTCAAGTGGGGACATACACGTCCGTTTTCCTCCCAAGCTGTAGCAGCAGTGTCAGTCTTCCCGACGCGTTTACACGAGGATCTATCTCTTTCCCTCGTGGTGCCACAGGCCTGTTGCAGATGCCACCATGGTGTGATTCGATGCTCTAGGTGACCTTCAAGGCAGTTCAGGGAATTCAGGTTCATCAGGAGTGGACTGAAACATTTGGGGGTCTTTTGGAATGGTGGCATGACCCCTGGAGTTCCTCTCGAATTTCCTGTTGAGAGCACGCCCTCTTGTTGTGCGACGGGAACACCAGAGTCCTTTCCTGTCGAAGCAGGGAAAAGATCCCTCATCGGGAGCAGAGGAGTGGGAAATGGGGCTCCATTGAATTTTGGTGGGACCCTCAGTGTTCCTCTCGAGTGGAGATGGTTATGTCGGGGAAGTTCTTGGGTTGTAGCAAAGCTGTGAAAGACCCTTTGAGGTTTAGGAGGGAAAGCCGGTTTTCTCTTGGGATGCCACAGCAGAAAACGGCCTCATCTCGCCTGGAGGGGAGAACCTCCTGTTTTTTCGCGAGTTGCATCAGGTCCCTCTTGAGTTACGACGGGGACCTCAGGGACCCTCTTGTGTGGCCTCAGTAAAGGCCAGTCTCCGCTCTAGTTGAGAGGGGCTCCTCGGGATTCCTCTGCAGTCGGTGCAGGGTCCTAAGTCCCTGTCTGGCACCGAGGCTGGAACCTGTTTCTTCTGCAGTGCTGGCATGGAAATTGGGGGTTCTCTGGAGTCTCTCAAGGGGAGTCAGGCCTCGTCTCCTGTGGTTGCATGCACGTCCGCTTTCCTCCCCAGCTGTTGCTGCAGTGTCAGGCTTCCCCTCGAGTTGACCCGGGATCTCTGTCTTTCCCTCGAGATGCCACAGGCCTGTGGCACTAGCCACCGGGGTGTGAGGACATAGGCAGGTGACACTCGAGGTAGTGCAGGGAAACCAGGTTCATCTGGAGTGGGCTGAGACACCTGGGGGACTTTTAGTATGTTGGCACGACCCCTGGAGATCTCGGCTTTCCTGTTGAGAGCGCCACCTCTTGGATGTGACGGGAACGGCGGGAATCCTTTCCCGACAAAGCAGGGGAAAAGACCCTCATCTCGAGCTCACGACGGGAAAACGTGGCTCCTCCTGAGGTGTGCTGGGACCCTTAGTGTTCTTCCCGCGTTGGGACTGGTATGTCGGGGAACTTCTTGAGTTGCATCAAGGGTGGGAAGGACGTTTGTGAGGTTCAAGTGGGACAGCGTGATTTCCCTCGTGATGCCACAGCAGAAAAGGGCCTCATCTCGCCTGCAGGGGAGAACCTCCTGGTTTTTCTCGAGTTGTGGCAGGTCCCTCTCGAGTTACAACGGGGATCTCAGGGACCCGCTGGTGTGGCCTCAGGAAAGACCAGTCTCCATACGAGTTGAGAGGGGGCCCTCGGAATTCCTGTCCAGTCAGTGTCGGGTCCTAGGTACACGTCTGGAACTGCAGCCAGAACCTGAGGTTTCCTCTCCAGTGCTGACATGGATCTTGGGGTTCCTCTGGAGTCTCCACAGGAGAGTCAGGACTCTTCTCAAGTGGAGACATACACGTCCATTTTCCTCCCAAGCTCTAGCAGCAGTGTCAGGCTTCCCGAAGGGTTGACACAGGGATCTGTGGCTATCCCTCGAGGTTCCACAGGGCTGTCGCAGATGCCACCGTGGTGTGATTCGATGCTCAGGGTGACCTTCAAGGCAGTGCAGGGAAATCAGGTTCATCTGGAGTGGACTGAGGCATTTGAGGGTCTTTTGGAATGGTGACATGACCCCTGGAGTTCCTCTCGACATTCCAGTTGAGAGCACACCCTCTTGCTGTGCGACAGGAACGCCAGAATCTTTTCCTGTCGAATCAGGGAAAGGATCCCTCATCAGGAGCGGAGGAGGGGGAAAGGGGGCTCCTCTTGAGTTGTGGTGGTACCCTCAGTGTTCCTCTCGAGTGCAGATGGTTATATCGGGGAACTTCTTGGGTTGTAGCAAGGCTGTGAAGACCCTTTGAGGTTCAGGAGGGAAGGCCGATTTTCTCTTGGGATGCTGCAGCAGAAAACGGCCTCATCTCGCCTGGAGGGGAGAACCTCCTGGTTTTTCTCGAGTGGCGGCAGGTCCCTCTCGAGTTACAACGGGGACCTCAGGGACCCTCTCGCATGGGCTCAGGAAAGGCCAGTCTCCGTGCGAGTTGAGAGGGGCTCCACAGGATTCCTCTCCAGTCGGTGTCGGGTCCTAAGTCCCCGTCTGGAGCCATTGCTGGAACCTGAGGTTTCCTCGCCAGTGCTGGCATGGAACTTGGGGTTTCTCTGGTGTATCACATGGGGAGTCTGACCACGTCTCCTGTGGTTGCAAGCACGTCCGCTTTCCTCCCGAGTTGTAGCTGCAGTGTCAGGCTTCCCCTCGACTTGACCCCGGGATCTCTGTCTTTCCCTCNTTCTCTGGTGTATCACATGGGGAGTCTGACCACGTCTCCTGTGGTTGCAAGCACGTCCGCTTTCCTCCCGAGTTGTAGCTGCAGTGTCAGGCTTCCCCTCGACTTGACCCCGGGATCTCTGTCTTTCCCTCTAGATGCCACAGGCCTGTGGAACGAGCCACCATGGTGTAAGGCGATACGCAGGCGACACTCGAGGTAGTGCAGGGAAATCAGGTTCATCTGGAGTGGACTGAGACATTGGGGGACTTTTAGTGTGTTGACAAGATCCCTGGAGATCTCGGCTTTCCTGTTGAGAGCGCCACCTCTTGAGATGTGACCGGAACAGCAGGAATCCTTTCTCGATGATGCAGGGAAAAAGACCGTCATCGAGATCACGATGGTGAAACGAGTCTCCTCCTGAAGTGTGCCGGGACTCTTAGTGTTCCTCCCGCGTGGGGACTGGTATGTCGGGGAACATCTTGAGTTGCAGCAAGGGAGGGAAGGACGCTTGCGAGGTTCAAGTGGGGAGGTGTGATTTCCCTCGTGATGCCACAGCAGAAAAGGGCCTCATTTCGCCTGCAGGGGAGAACCTCTTG